>JANKKB010000820.1:0-16194 GCA_026225775.1 Bursera palmeri
AAATTTCATTATTACTGTAGAAAAGGTGACCAGTTGACGAGTTCATAAGTCTGGAGTCGTCAGTCAAACAAAGCAATTTCCTGGTTGGTTACTTTTGATCTTCCATGCAAGTATATGAGCAACATATTGACCAATATTTCTCCTCCAAGCCTTGGAACAGAAATAAAAATTGTAATTCTAATTTTATTTATAAATACATTTTTTATTTGACTCTTGCAAGTTTGACAAACGAGTCCAGTTTACTACATGATTAAAGCTCATGTTATTCATGTACGTATGATTTTGGATCATCAAAATTTCATGAAATATTGAAATCTCTAAAATTCTATTTTCCTTTTTATTTTGTAGACAAATTCAATTTCAGCAAATAAAAAAAAAAAAGAGATAATTAGAGGTGTGCGTAATACACACCAGGGCACACAATAGGAAGCAACGGTTAATCCCAACACAACAAGCTATTCTTAGGCGGTTGGCAACCGGGCAGAGAAACCAAACCATATTATTCCTTTCCTTGTTTATTTATTTTTATAAATAATAGTAAGTTTAAATGTTTTTTTTCTTCAATAAAAAAAATATTAATCCTACTAAATATATACTCAACCACAAAAATAAAAATAATAATAACAAAACTCAGATACAATAATACATTACAAACAACAATAATCTTCACGAGCGTTTCTCTGCAATCGAACAAAGGTCAGTCAATTCTATTCCTCTTTTGTTTTCTTTTCTTTCTCTGTTCGCTTCTGCTTGTTTTACGATCTATTTTTTTTTTTTTCATTTTTTGGGATGAATATTTGCTGCTTGGAAGTTTAAATTTTGCTTGTTCAGTCGTTGTTTTTTCTTTCGTGATTGACTTTCTGTTTGGTTGCTGAGAAAACGAAAGAATACTAAAAGAAAATTTTTGTTTTTTTTTTTTTTTTGGTTTAAATTTTTTATTTATTGTCTTTTTAAAAAAANAACACTTGAATATAGCTCTGTTTATTATAGCTTTGTTTCTTTACGATTTGATGTTTGTGATTCCTTCTCTTTTCCTGCATTTTCTCAGCAACCAAACGGAGCCTCAAGTGTACGTACTGCTATTCAAATTCAATTCTGTGGTCATTGAATCTCTTGCATCTGATCGCTTCACTTTTGTGTTGTTCTTTCATCTCGCTCTTTTTTTTTTTTTTTTTTTAATTATTCAAGAAGGCATTAAGGTCTGCATTTTGTAGTTCTGCAAAGAAAATGAGAAAATGAGAAATTGAAAAAATTTCAGTTTTTGTTTGATTGTTAAAAGAGATTAAGATTAAAGCTCTTCGCTTGATTGAATGCAGCCATTTTGCTCGGTCGATTTATGATTAATTTGCTAGAATCTAGATCATTTGGGATTAATCTTCTAACTTCTGTATAGTCTCTCTCTTTTTTTTTTAATCCTAATCTTTTACTCATGCTATTTGGTTCAGTTTTTCCTCATTTGCAAAACAAGCTTTTATTGTTTCCACCTTGTTTCTAACGTAAGTCAATTCATTTTACAACAGGTTTTGTGCATTATTTGAGGTGATATAATAGCAGCAATGAGATTTAAGAAAGGAGATAAAGTGGAAGTATTGAGCCAGAAAGCCTTACCCTCAGGCTCCTGGCGTTGTGCAGAGATAATTTATGGTAATGGCCACAACTACACGGTCAGATACGATGGATGTGCCAGTACCAAGGATAAGACAGCATTGGAGAGGGTTTCCAGGAAGTCCATCAGGCCTTGCCCTCCGATATTTGAAGTCTCGGAGTTTTGGGTTCCTGGTGATGTAGTAGAGGTGTTTGACGATTTTGCTTGGAAAATGGCAACAATTTCGAGGGTTTTGGGGAAAAATTACTTTTTGGTCAGACTACTTGGATCTGCTTCGGAATTCAAACTCAGCAAATGTGACATACGGGTGAGACAATCTTGGCAAGATGACAAATGGGTTGTGATTGGGGAGGTATTTTCCATCTGAGTCTGTTTCTTCCATTTCTAGTTTTTTTATTTTTCAATCCTTTTTCTTGCTAGTTCAATTTCAAAGTTCTTCTCATATCCATTTTATTTTAATTGAATTTTCTGTCTTGTGCTGAGCTAAAATCTCTTGATGTTCATAAGCATTGAATTATTTTTAATGTCCTGCAAATAATGAAATTAAAGTTGTCTGCAATTACAATATTTGATGTTGGCAATTCATATAGGAGTTTTAGAGGTACATGGATTGTCTAGTCATTTCCAATTGATTCATGTTTTGCCTATAAATGTTGCAAAATTTCATGTTTACCATATTTGTTAGTTTTTATGTATCAAAATTTTAATATATTTTGGTTCTGTATTCAGGGCTCTGATGGTTGGGAAGACATAAGGCATGATAAAACTTCAGCATTGTACTGTCCAACTTCAAGCTTCCAAGTTAAGAAGACAAACAAGAGGAATTTGCCTGTAAATGATAACAGCTTTCCTGTTAAGAACAAAGTGACTATCCAGGAATCCCTTATTGCTTCATCTAAAACTAGGAAGAGAGGATCTCCCTTTTGCCTTTCTCATTTTGAAGGATATAATGGATCTTCTGCTAAACTTAGAGCAATTGACAAAGGTGGCAGGTTGCACCGAGTGGTTGCTGGTAATCCGTCTTCACTACTTGAGCAGGTAAATGTTGTTGCTTTTCCAAGAGAAATGCTGGGTGAAAAATACATGCACCGTGCGATTAATGGTGGAACAACTGGGATTTCTGAAGTTGAAGCAGAAAGGAGAAAATCAACTGGAGCTGTTGGATGTTCCTTAGCAGTAAACTTAGAATCAAATGATGCTCATAATGTTACATGCTCTGTTGGTAGTTGTAGTATCGGTAGCAATAATTCCTTTAAGTTGCCTCGACATGTTTCTGCAGGTCATATTGAGGATAGTGATGGTAATTCTAGTGATGCTGAATCTTTTTGTCAGTTGGGATATGAGGAAGCAAATTGTCTCCTTCCAACAAAAGAGGAATTGGCTGCTGAAATCCGTAGGTTAGAATTGCATGCCTACCGGTGCACTATGGAGGCATTGCATGCATCAGGACCGTTAAGTTGGGAGCAAGAAGCATTGGTGACAAATCTTCGTCTTTCACTCCATATATCAAATGATGAACATTTAATGGAGATAAGAAACTTAGTTTCTGCTGATAACAGCATTCCCATTAGATGACTGGAAATCTGGGTTTTATTTTTTGGAATTATTTTTTTTTAGCTGTAGAATCCCATAAATATTTGGTTCCATGTCCCCACTCTACTGTAAGAAGCATGATGAGAAAAAGTGTTTATCAACTGCTCTTTCTTTTGTTCTATAACATATAGCAGTCTAGTTTTAAATGAATGTAACAGATCTTTACAGTTCATATTTCTAAGCTCATCCTCGTGCACCTTTCTTTTTTATTTTTCCGGATTCATTGATAGACTATTACATCTTATTAAGTTAGCAAAATTAAAGTTTGAGGAATAGCAATCCATAGAATTGCAAACAATTGGAAGATATCAAGGAATTTCTGTAATTGTTCTTCTATTCTTGAGTTGTAAAATTAAGAGATACATAGATCAAATCTTTGCTTTACTATGTGAATCTTGTGCTGGTGCTTTGAACTTTGTATTATTAAGTGTGTTTTTGTTTAACCAAATGCCAGTGGATAACACGTATGATGTTTCAACTTTCTCTCTTTAGTGTTTTATCATTTGCATCTTTTTCCATTTGATCCATATAAACCACCGTTCTTAAAGTGCCTTTCTAGATTTCATAAAATAGAAAGCAGTTCCATACTTTTCATTGATATGAATGTTTTTCGGAACTTATACTTTGAATAACTTGATATTCCCTGTACCGTTTGGCAGTGCAAGTATTTTCGTTTGAGTGCACTATTGATGCTTCCCCTGCATTTTCCAGGGCTGAAGTTGGAGGCTTACACACCTCACTCCCAATGTCACAAGATGAGTTGGGTTTTGCCACCTTTTCTCTTGGTTTAAACAATGGGGCATTTTTATAGGACAATTGATGAGAGTAACATATGTTGCTAATTTATGTTGTTGCTGGATTCTTCCATTTCAGGCCACCTCTGAGCCTTAAATATCAGTCGTGCTAAGGATTTAAGAGCAGAATATTGTGGCTGCCATGGGATGACCTGTATGTGGATGTGGGAAAGGTTTTTTTGCAAAGTTTTACTTCAGCTCATCCATGTGAAAATTCCTTTGCTTGCTGATACGCATTTACAATCTCTCTGATGAAAGCTATCACAGTGAAGTAGTCATTTTTTCTTCTATGGTTGCATTCATAGTGCTCATAGTGCTCTGCTGTCTCTGCATACATATCGTTTGATTCTATCTGTTCAGTACTGGTAAATTTGAAACGTTGAAGCTTAACTGACATCATGTAAATCATGGATGGAGATCTGGAAGCATATTTAGACATGTATTTCTGAAATTAGGGAAGTTGTATTGATAAGACCATCGAAGTGGATCTCCTGCATGCATACTTGCATGTTTGTTAACACTCACAAGCTTTTAGTGTAGCTGACTGGCTACCCTTTCAGTCAAGTGTCTACATGTCCTAGTAGGTCAACATGGTTCACCAGTGGTTTTGTAACTTTCGTTTTGGAGATTATGGGATTAGTTGATTAAGATGCTACCGAGTCAGGTAGCCCCAGGCCTCCAGCTTCACTTTGTTCCAATTTGTGTCTCAGGGATCCTACATTCCTATCCAATGAGATGAAGCTTTTTGAGGAGCAGGCTGATATTTTTGTGTAGTTGTCTGCATGTTGCTCTTTGAGCAATTGGCAACTGTGCTATTGCTGACCGCTGGCAATACTAGATAACAACCATTCGAGCTGTCACCTGGTCATGCTTTCTGGCAGAAAGCTGACGAAGTTGGCTGGACAAAACACAAAAGAATGTTGGCATTGCCCCAGCAGCTACAGCCTCCTGCATTTGTAGAACTCCGTGGAAAGCACCTCCAGAGCGCTAATACTACCGTATATACTATTATATCTTTTGACACAGCGTTTTTTTAACTCTCGCATGTCACATAAAAAGTGAGATTTTAAAATTTAAACTAACTCGTTGTAGCTTACGCCGGTATCATACTCGTAACAATGTGACTTTCATGATCGACTCTTTTGAAGACTTTTTTCTGTCAAACTGTGGCAGTAGTCTGGTAGGCTACCGTTATTATATTTTTATTATTATTTTGTTTAATTTCCCGTTTTAGTTTAATATTGATTCTGTTTGGGCTAATGGGTGGAGTTGCTCCATTCTTTTTATTGCTTTTAAGCTCTGGTTGCTTAAGACTTGAGGGCAGTCAATCCATGCAAATGATCCAAATGCCAAATATTTATAATGTATTAATTATTTATGGGACTCTGGTGAAATTGCTAGATGTTCTACAGTTGAATTTAGTTTTAAGCATAATGAAAACGATGCAAAAATCATTTATTCGTTATCAGGAGCTTGATGATGATTATTTTTGAAATGAAAACTACTTAGACTTTATATATGAAATTTGAACACGTTAAATTATTCGGTGTTTACTTTTATTTTGCTGATCTCAATTATGGCATTCAACAATTACGCATGCTTTTAGGTTCTAACTTTTCTGATTGTCGATCACTTTTATACTTATGTGGCTAAAGGGTTGATGGATCTGTTTCTAATTTCCATATATCAATGGAAACGCTCAATTAATTCTACCGATATCATACATATTACAGAATTTAACTCAAATTATGAAAGTGATTTAGGCTGGCCGACGCCTGGGTTGTCACCTGGCTTGAATATGTTAGCAAACTACTCTGCCAATTAACGTACATTCTACAAAACTCTGAAGATACAGAATGGGGTTATGCTCTAACGGCCATCCTGGAAACTGTAGCTTTCTACTTAATTCCATTTTAGCTTGCCATATCATTTACTTGTAATTCGCTGAATTGCAGAGTTGAACTCTCACATTTTTATGGTTTCTTTTGCAGATGCAGTGTCACTTTCAGTAATAATCTACGAAGTCGTGAACATTTTGCTGCTCTTAATTTTCTATTTCTTTGAACATTTTTCAGAAGAGGCAAAGGGGTTCGTGTTACGGATGCTGGGCCTACAGCCCACTCGTAGATATTCATCATTTTTGTGCAAAATAGTGCATTATTTTTCCTTTTGTAAAAGAGAAAATGATAGCGTGAAAATTAGAATGTTATAATTCGTCCACAAACGCCAGAGCCGCCAGCCAGGCGTGTAATTTCATTCAAGTCACTTCAGTTATTTTCCTACGGAGAGCATTTATCATTGAATTCCGAATGCCAAAAGGGCCTTATCCTGACTCTTCAGAATCAGAGACAAAAATTTCCTTGTGGGAACCAACACTAGCCCAAGTTGCTCCGGATTTGAAATTCAAAGCTATCTTCGTAAGATTCTTGCGAGCCTCTTTCATGTTTAAGTCCTTTTTGCTTGACAACTTACAGTTTAAAAAGTCTATGGCCATAGCAGATAGGAGGTCACAAGTTTTGCTTGCTGGCTACTTGACGTACGTAGCCAAAATGAAGCTTAAATTGCTATCTTCCAAAAGCAAACACATGCATCTAACATCAATTCTGTGATCGATTTGGCATCATCCCTTCATTATTTCAACGATTCGTGAAACATGAACCTTGTTTCAGGGGTTAACTGTATGTCAGCACCCATCCTCATCCTCACCTTCACCTTCAAAGTACTAACAATCACTTGAGTTATACCACGATATATCGGGTACATCCGATGCAACAATTAAATTAAAATTGAAAACGAATAAAAAAAATAAAAAAATGCTCATATTTATATATTTGTTTCTGATTTTTACAAAAAATAGTGTAAACAATCCCAATCACTTCCACAATCTTGGCCCTGCGTGACCCGTGCCAACCCCTCTATGCCTATAACTCAATTTCAGGCACGTAAAATGTTAAAAGACTCCCAACTCCCAAGGCCACCAAACCACCGCTAGCTACCGCTACTCAGCTACACATCTAAATAATTATCAATTTTGAAGTTTGCAGGATTAAATAAGCAATTAATTTATTTATATGTGGGCAGGGACCAGAGAGAGATTCATTTCATAATGCTTTCTTCATGTTCTGGATTCTGTTTTGTGTAGTAATTTCTATTTTGATTGTATGTATGTTTGCTTAATAAGAAAAATACTGGAAGAAGCATTAAAAAAGGGCAACGGTACAGGTTGGCTTGTCAAGAAAATAGGCAACAAAGTTCCAAGTTGTCATTCCTTGGTCAGTATATGCAGCATTTCAGCTTTCAAGTAGTTTATGTCGACACATTATAAATTGACATTACCAAAATGTTAATTTTTGTTTTCTGATAAATTGATTGAGTTGTTCTCTCTCTCTCTCTCTCTCTAGAGACTTATAAAAGAAAGAAAGAATGGTTGATGAAAAGCCTACAAATAAGTTGTGCTGCTTGTGCATTTATGTGGCTCCACCAAATCCCCTGCCATTGTCTCATCTGCCTCTCTTCATGATTGGTACTCCCATGTGATGATGCTTCTTCTAAAGAGTGAGAACTATGTGGGAGCTGGCCCCGGGCTCTTTTGTCTCTTAATCAGCTTTGACTTGTCTATTAATTAATCTTCTTATTATGTTTTGCTACAATTACATTTTAAGCTTATGCTTTATCATCATAGTACTTTTTTATCAAGCTTCTTAATGATTAATTCCCATACTAGCTCTTCAGTTTTACTCATCATCAGCCATTTTATTTGTATTACACCTACATTTGTAGATTGAATAAATAATATTATGAAAAATAATTAAAATTATAAATATAATTTTTTTAAAAACTAATATTTTTAAAATATTTAAATATCATAACCATAAACTTGTAGATTAAAAGGTCTTTTTAGTTGTTGAGAACTAAAGACAAATACTCCAAGAATCTAAAAAGAGTTAAAAAGAGTTATCAAGTAAACAGTTAAAGATATTTTTTAATTTGTGATCATCCAACATGATTATTTTTAAATTATTTTCTTAATTTTGATTATTTTATAAAGACCCTATCCATTAAAAGAAAATAAAATAATTATATATTGAAGTAGGTATTGACACCCTTTTAAAAGGTGAAATTAACTATAAAATAATGGCTGAAAATTACAAACTTAAGAGTTTTAAACATGTCTTATCAAATTTGGGTCCCAATTATATGACGTGCTTGAAGATGTTTGAATATAAATATCATATCACGTCTTAGTTGATATATCAACTATAACAAATAATACGAAGAAGACTTGGAATTATTTATATAATTATTTGTTTTTGGAATAATTGTTGTTGAAAACAGAATGAACCATCCTCTTCCTCTGGCATGAGGGTTGCCACACTGTAAATAGGGTATAATTTTTGCAATTAACAAATTGTTGTGATGATATGGGATTGGCAAAGAAGAATTAAATCATAAAAATAATTAGAAGTGGCATGCTCATGGTCGTGGGACATAAACATGATTTGGCCAATCACAAATATAAATACATCCAAAGAGAGACAAGGTCGCATTAATCAAGGGGCAGACATGAGCCAGCTAAGAATGCTTCGGCATAAGTGCGGAAATTGAAATAGAGAAGGCAGGCACACTCGTATTAAATAAACAAATTAATAATAAGGTTTTCGTTTTCATTAGTTATAAGCAGCTCTTTAATTTGCATGCATGCCATGCCATGCTATGCCATCTGCAACCATGATACTAGCTAGCTATTAATTTAATTTATCTATGCCACAAAATTATAATTGGAATTGTCAATTCATTTATTTATTGGAGAACATGTGTGAGCAATTTGATAACCAAAATAGGATTGGGCCCTCAACTCTTCGTGTATGAACTAAACACCACATATAAATTCTCAGGAAATATTTTCCTGTACAATGCATAGTGCATGCATGCATGAGTCATCATTTGGTTCAAATTCCGATTCTCCTTAACCTCAAATTAATTATATATCTTCTGGCAATCACATGTAATCTGAATTCTTCACTCATCATCGTACAATTCTTGGGGATATTCTGTTTACAGAATCATAGAATCACAATTATACCAAATCATACCCATCAGAACTTATAATGATGTGGCTTCTTATACATTAAAAGATCAAATAGTTTTTGTTACTGAAAACATATTTTCAAATTGGTTTCTGCAGTAGAAGAAACAGCTTCAACAGTCCAAGGAGTTTTTTGAGGTAAGAGATAAACAGAATCGGGAGAGGAAGTGGGCAAATATAAAATTATTTAAAAAATTAGGCACAGAATTTAGTATTAATAGTTGGTTTAAAAAACTAAGCAGGAGCTTTAAAGATGGAGTGAATTGGAATGTTGAGTTTGTCGCATAGCAAGGTGGGGAGACATTGCGTAGATGTTAATGAGGAGGCATGCCCAAGACAAAGCACAAACGAACAGAAGCCTCTATATAATAAACTAATATTTTATAAGTAATGAATTAATTAATGCAGATTAAGAAGATTAGGACATGGATTACTGTTAATCAGGAAAAAGCTAAGCACGTACGTACATTTTTGTTAATACTAAATGATGGGGAAACCAAATAGGCAATCAAGGACACTCATGCAATCAATGCAAATCACTTAATCGTAATTAGAAATGAGTAATCATCACGATGCTCAAGATTTGTATGAATAAGCACATCGTGATTTGGAGGAATAAACAGGTTAAGAAGGTCATTAATGCAGCAAGTTGTGCACAAGGGGGATGTCGATAGCTAAAGGAGGAGCTCAAGGAATTGAAAATAATTAAAAGGTAATTAAATTAATTAAGGAGTGTAATTATAGGAGTGATCACATGCTTCCATAGCATGCTTTGATTCCTTTTAACAAAAGCTAAAATTTGAAGAAGAAGAGATCGGTGATCTTCATCTTCATCTTCATCGTCCCCCAACCACATGCTTTCCATGGGGACCATCAAACGCTTCTCTTCCGTAATTATTATTATACAACTTCTCTTCATCTGCTTCTACAGTATATGGAGCATGAGAAGATCCCAAAAAGTAAATACAAAAAAGAGAAGGAAAGTAGCTTAATCTCTTGTTGCTTGTTGCTCTACTTGTGGAACTACTACATTACAAAGTTACAACTCAAAGCCCCATAAAGCTAGCTAGCTATTGTAGAAATCGAATTATTAAAAAAGAAGTGCATTTGCATGCTGGATCACAGCCAGACTCACCTTTACTTTAAAACAACATTTCATGCATCGGGTTTTGCTAAGTGTTTTTGCTTTTAATCTTGTAGTAACACTAAGTTTACTGATTCCAGAGCCACTCTTCTAATTTATTTGTTTTTTTATTAATAAGAAAGAAGAAGGTAACTTCTTTATGCAGGGAATGTGTTTTGGTCCTTTTTCTTCTTTTCAAATACTTTAAAATTATATATATATTATATATTCTAGTTGAAAAAATATATTTATCAATAGTGCTTTTTCTATAAAACACTTCCAAACAAGCCTTAAATCCCGCTGAAAATCTCTTATAAATCTTTATATATATATATATATATATATAATCGACACCCATCTCTCCCACCTCTAAATCCAATAAAAAATTGAAAAAAATATTTCTTTTAAAGAATGTTTTTGGAACACAAGAATTTTGAAAGATTGAAATCCTTGAGAAATGAGTTTTCGGCTATTATCAATATCAAACTCTTTGAAAAGCAGAATTGCTGTTTTTGTGGAAATGGAAGAGTGCAGATCATTTTTTAACAAAACCAATATATATATATATTCTTGATGTGTGCTCTAAACACAAGTTTAAGCACAACATTATTTGTCCAAAATCTTAGCAAAATTAAAGTTGAGGAAACTTAGAAACTAGACAACTTCAACTGGGATTTTCACCATCTTAGCTGGTGACCATTAACAAAAGATAGAATGTGATGAAGAAGAGGCAGAGAGAGCCACCCTACGAAATAATAAACAAAACTAAAATTAATGTGCACAACTTTCAACTGCCTAAAGTGGGGTTACATTGCATGAAAAATTTCACCTAATGTTTTGGGCGACCCTTTTGGATTCCGAGGCACTGAATGTGAATCCCTCCCTATATATATATATATATATATTAATTGTTCATAGTAGCTTACATAGCAATAATAATAATATCTCTTATCTTTATCTCTTCTTCTATCCAAAATTCATAGGACAACACATATAGCTTAGCCTCATAGCCTTGCCTGTTCTCCTTGGAGATCAAATCATTTTGGGTTGTCTATATAAAGACAAATTGCAAACTGTTGCCTTGTTTATATAATGCAAAAAGTTTTGAGAGTGACAGAGAGAGTAACAATTAACAAGGTGGGCAATGAAGAAGATTGATGAATGCATAATAATAATAATAATAATAGTACTGCTACAAAACTGTTGAGAAATTGTGCAAAATATACATTACATACATACTTATTGGAGAGACACAAGTAAGAAAGAGTAGTAGCTACCTAGTTGTTAGCCATTTTACTAAAAATCCTAATATATAAAAGAGCTTACAAGCCAAAGGTGAAGGTGAAAAACACTTAATGGTAAAAACCAAAGGGTAATCTAATCTAATCTAATCTATGCTGGTAGAAAAAACCATGAGCATCCGGGTCGGATCATGTCAGTAAATGGGTGAAGATGACATAATTAGATCATATATAATGATATTTCTCACAAAATATCCTCTAACTTGCTATAGTTTTTATGCCAACCAAAGCTAGTAGGATCTACAACCACACATCCACTCGCACACAAAGGATAGATGCGTGGACGCTATCAGGACCGTTGATCTTGTTTAGAAGTGGGGTTGTCGGCTAGGTGTTGAAAGATGATTGGTGCACCATATTGTGGGTATAGTAGCATCAGGACCGTTGGTGCGTGTTGATAGGTTGGGGCCAGATGAAATGAGAAGCGTCGAAGGATGATGGCAAGGGCTAGCTTAGTTTGCAAGATGGCTAGATTTTGTCCAATGCAGGTGCGGACCCCAAGCCCAAATGGGATGAACCCCACAGGATGCTTAGCTGCGCGGGCCACACCCTCAGAGAATCTAGCTGGATTGAATTCGTTGGCATCATTGCCCCAAATGGCTTGATCATGATGAACGGCCAGGATTGGTATTAATAGCTCCGTCCCACACGGGATCTTATATCCGCCCAACTCCACATCAGCCTTTGCCCGTCTGATGGTAGCGATGATTGGCGGGTAGAGGCGGAGGGATTCATTAAGGATCATGGTCAGCTGCACAGGAGATTAGATTAGATTTGAGTTGAGTTAAAAGAAGAATTTTTAAGATTTGATTTGGAGAAATGAAGAGAATTTGTTGTTTAAGTGTGTTTTGGAATCCAGCAAAACGAAGTACTAACTTAAAAGTAAAAAGTGGACAGAGTTCAGTTATGCAAGAAAGCGAAAAGCAAAGTAGTAAGAGACAAAAAACATGGTTTTTGTCTTAAATAAGAGAGGCTTTACCGTCTTAAGCTTGACAACATCATCTTTGGTGGGGATGTCACGTGCTCCACACACCCTCAGCACCTCGTCACGTGCTAGCACCTGCCATTGTGGGTGCATTGCTAGCAGAACTGTTGTCCACGTCAGCAAGTTTGATGTGGTCTGTTTGCCAGCAAAGAAAAAGCTCTTACACTCTTCAACAATGTCATAATCTGTGATATTTGGCGATGAATATGAGGCTTGAATCATCAGTCCTAGCAAGTCCTTTGGACCCTTCTCTTGCTTTACTGCTACATTCGAACTCTCTTTCCTTTTATCGATTAGCTTCATTAACGATTTCTTGATTTCCTTGCCTAGCTTCCACGAATTTATGTTCCTTCTCGTGGGCAGAAATCTGCAGTAGTGCACTTAACAATTTTAATAAAATATAAACATAAACATGGATATGGTGATTTATGTTATCTACTTACCTGTAGCCAGGGATAAATACTTTTTGGAAAGCCTCGGCTGCCAGCTCCATTTGTTGCGCTTGTAGTCTAAAAATGGCTTTGCCATCTTCGTAACTGCTACCGAATGCTGTTCGAGTAATGACATCTTCGGTCAGGAGTTGAAACCAATCAGAAACTTCGATTTCAACCTTGCCGGACTCGGACATTGCAAGCCATTTGTCCAACATATCAGTCACACTTTTTGCCACCACAGGTACCAGCAACTGTAAGCGGAGAAATTATGGCAAAGAATTTCAGAAAAATTTGAAGAAGAAAGAACCGAGCAAACCCAGAATTAAGTATAACTAAACTTACTTTGAGATTTTCCATATGGAAGGTTGGGGTTATGATTTTTCTATGGTGAGCCCATTTCTCACCTTTGAGGCTCAGGAGGCCATCGCCTTCAAGCTGTTTCACAAGTGGATGTGCCTCATTCTTCTCGTAGAACTCGGACTTCGAAGTGAAGACTTCTCGTATGAGGTCGGGATCGGAGACTGTGAGGCGAACGGTGGATCCGAACCAAACGAGAAATGTTGCACCTGCAATTTAAACGTTAAAAAAACTAAGAATAATGATGGCACTGAATGTAAGTTCTCCTGATAAAAAACTGTTAAAAGAAAGCAAGAATATCTTAACACAAAAAAGGAAGTAAACAGAAGCTGTAGGTGGTAAGAATGAAGTTTGCAGAAAGATGAATAAGCGGAAAAGTTGATCACAACCATTAATTCAGAGAGAGCATGGATATTGTAGGACCCTACAAGAGGGAGAAAGAGAGGAAGAGAGCAAAGCCAAAAGAAAATAGGAAGAAGACAACTCAATACATGCTGCTAGCAAACACATACATGTTCATTATCAAAATTCAAGATCCCATAAAACAAGAGAAAGAGGACACACAGAAACTGAAAAGTAAATGATAACTGCACAATCAAGGAGTGCAAAAACACAGCATTTTCACTATGGAGCTGCAGACTGACAAAAATTATTTGGCAGAAGAAATAGAATCACGGACAACAAATATTATAATTAACAAGGAGATTTCAATTCAATATTAAAATCAAGTTTGAGTCTTTAATCACCATGAGAAGGAGTGGAGGAGTAGTATGCGAGGAAAAAGAAGGAAAGAGAAAACAATACAGATGCTGACAGTCCAAAAACTCTGAACTTCAACATCAAGCACCCAACTTCAGAAAAAATAAAGCCTGAAAAGTTTTTTAAAAGAAGTACCCGAACTCAAAAAATAAGGCTTTCAAAAGCCACAATTTTGAAGTATATGATCACCAAACTAGATAAAGAAACTTCACAAAAGAAGTGCTACGAACAACTTTAATGATGATCGAAACTATAACTCTCTTAGCTTTCACAGAGAGAACAACTGAGAAAGCCTCTCAAGAACCCTTTTTCATACACATGAAACAAGAAGAAGAAGAAGAAAGTTAAAAAAAAAAAAATGCTTTTCGAAAACGCTTATGAATGTGACTGCCGAAGAGAAGAAATCATACCATAGATTTTCTTCCAGTGATGGTAAAAGGAGAGAACTCTCGGAAGAATGTTGTGGGAGAAAGGCATGGGCTGAGAAGAAGCTTTGAGCATCATACCGACGAGCTCCTTGACATTTCCAATGAAGAAATGATAAGGAGGGCCTCTGATCCCTTGCTTGGAGAAATGGTCTTCAATTTTCCTTGGCGTCCACCAAAGCAAGACTGTAACTTTAAGCACGAACAACAAGATCATGAAAGAGACGAGAAGCAGCTTGAACCAGTTGAAGAAGAGGAAGAGCTGATGATCCTCCATGTTGGGCGAAGAGAATGAATTTGTTTGTTTGGAGCTAGTAGCAAAGTGGAGGTGGAGCAGCCTTTTATGTTTTTGCTTCTTATCTTGTTTTGCTTATGTTGGCGTACTTGTTATTTTGTAAGTGTGTTTGCCTTTTAATACTACCGAGAGAGAGAGAGAGAGAGAGAGAGAGAGAGAGAGAGAGAGTATGTGTGTTTGGGTGTGTAAAGAGACAGACAGTGAGGTGATTTGAGAAGAGAAGAGAAGAGGAGAGGAGAGAGAACTTCAGCTTAGCAAGGCCAACGGCGTAGGGGCCGCCATTGGAATTCCAAGGGTCAACGAATATGTTATTTATTTAATCTTTTATTATTCCTAAGACTATTTTACCCTTGTCTTTTCCTCCTAGTATTATTATATCCCTCCCCTCGAATTTTGCTTTTTATTTTCCTAACGTTTCTTCTTTCGGGGAAAAAGAAAGATTAATGCTTCTCTTTCTCTTTATAAACCAAAATGGTAGTTCTAATAAATACCCCAAACTGAAATTCCTCGTCTATGTTAACAACTCGAAGATGATGTGATTTCTCTTGAAAATTGTATGCAATGACTGAATACTTCTTTTCAACTTATTAAAAAAAAAAAGTTATTTATTAAAAATCATTGAATACATAATCTTCAAAAGAATTATAAGATGTTAGAGGTGTTACCATGTATCCTTAAAATGTAGGTTAAGACTACTCATATCTATAAAATTTGTAAATGTAACACTTATTTATAAATATTAATCATTTGTAAGTCTTAATCACTTTGTTTAAGAATTGTCAATCTTTAGGGAAAGAAATTAATGATAAATAATAGATATAATGTAACGCTTGTTCTTTAAATATTAGTCTCTTGTAATTCTTAATGAGTAGTAATACACTTCCCAAAACTTATCCCAAAATTATGAATCCCAAATGATATGACATGAATTTAAAACTACACTTCAACGATTACATCTTCAAACCATCAATTTGGTAATCATTTATTCAAAAATTACACATAATTTTCAATATAAAATTCGAGATGAGTAGCATTATTTATTCTTAATTAATTTGTTTAAAGAAGTCATGTCCATTTTCAAGGGAAAAGTTTAATGGTAATTAATCGATGTTCTTATTAAGGAAATATAAGAAGTGTTACTTATTTATTGGAAGAGGCCGCTAGTTAATTAATTTATTACCATAATTTATTTTCTTGAAATTAAAGGTGTTATTGTTAGTAAAAGCTTATCACTTTTAATAATTGTAGAGAAGCAAAATTAAGTAATAAATAGACTAGTTGATAGAAATTAAGGGGAAGAAGTGCTCCACTTGGTAATTGCATCATAATATATTCATTTGAAAATCATTCTAGATGTTAGATGTAGGGTGATATTTGTCACTTACGAGGCTTTTTTTTTGTTCTTGTTCTTGTTTTCAAAATTAAGGCATGATTGA
>JANKKB010000820.1:16244-27006 GCA_026225775.1 Bursera palmeri
TATATATATATATATATATATATATATATATATATATATATATGATTATCATAATTTTCTTAAAATATACACATGTGGGTTTAGACTTTAATTGAGCTTATAAACAATGAAAAATTAAACGATTATGATATTGTACATATGGTTGTGATGAATTTCATTTTCCCAAAACATATATGCCAATATGATATTGGTTTTGATAGGTATTAGTAGTGGAGACAGCCAAAAGCATATATTGTTAACTAGTTTTTGTTTTTTCTTGTTTTTCAAAGCAAAATTGAAAGGGTCTACACATTATGATGCCAATGGTAGCATGGAAGAGAAAATGATGAAGACCCAAAAAAGATGAAGAAGGTTTTGAATGGAAACACAAACAGAAACAACAACTAAAACAATTGTAAAGTTAGATTTTGTTGCATGTTTCGTTGGGGATGATCATTGACAGTCTCATGCATAACAGTTGTGTATAAGAATCAGGACTTGTGGGTGGGCTGGCTTCCTCACGCCTCTTCTGGAGCCCTCCACTTTTAGGCTTGTACTTTAAAAGCTTGTAATTAGAGATTAAGTGATAATTATAGATATCTAAACGGGATAATTAATGAGTAGTTATGGTATATATTTGTAAGTATAATTAACTTCTTTTAATCTTTTTCTAAAGTAGTTTTCTATGAAAAGGTTAAGATAGAATGTGGAAGAGACTTGAATTGTTACGATTTTCTTCCTTGTTCCCGAAAAGACTGATTTGGGAGTTGAAGAAGTAGAGAAAGAGAGAGAAATAAAGAGGAGGCACAAAGGGGGTTGTTATTTTGGAATGTTGCTCTTAAATTTGATCACATGGGAACAAGGCTGTCTATTTTAGGGTTTCTTTCTGTGGTTTAGGTGGGGAAATATGCTCTAGTTGACCCAACAATGGGGTACCCACGCAAAGGCACCTTCTCTAATCTTGTCCTAATAGACCCAGGACATGCTGGGGCCATGTGCCGGTCAAGGGTCCCTACAAATTGAAAACAAACTCAACTGTTACAGTACTCGAGTTTAGTGTAAAATGGTGGCCAGCATAGCTCAAGCAAAACTTTCAGACAATTCGAACTCATCTTGGACAATTTTACATATAAGCATACGCAAACCATTCACACTAGCTAGTAGATTTGGTTTGGTTTGAAGTAGTGAATCCATGTTGGTCTACGAGTGATCGATGTGTTGAGATTCTTTGTTTGAAACCGTGTTGCGTGAGATTTTAGTGGTCAGTAAGTGAAGATGAGTTGAAGAATGAATAAGCAGAGAGTAGAAGGGACAAATCAACTTTACAGGAAGAGAACATAACCATTCAAAGTTGAAAGTAAGTTTTTAAATGCCGAGTTGTTATCGGATGAGTTCTGTATACAATATAAGGTGCTGAATTTCTTATGTGGGGTTTGCCCATTCCTGCTGCCAAGGGTAATGTAACGACCGTGATGTGATGTGCTTGTTTTTCTTTAGCTTTATATTTGTTTTATTCATTTATTTCTCTCTTTTTTGTATTTTAATATTATTTCCTACATAATAAGTAAAAACATATACGTATGCCCATCCGATGTAAGACAGAAGATACAAGTTTGTATTCTGTGCCAAACCGAAATTAAATAAAAATATATTAAAAAAAAGGATGTGAAAGACCAAAAGGGTCTGTTCAGAAAATGATTCATTAGCGAAAATCATAAATGTCACTGCTACCTCGATAATTCGATAAACTTTTACAAGCTGAGTATGGCGTGTGATATTTGATGTGAGATGATGTGTGAGTGGAGAGGGGGAGAATGAGATAGCATCCAATTGAATACTTCAAGGAAGATCTGAATTCGTCCTTGAATGCCTGTTCACTGTCTAACTTTAGTTAAATAGGGGAGCTGAGCAGAGATAACAAATGAAACTTTTAAAAAAGGGAAAAATTAGAGAATCAGGATGGCGCTGCACTCGGCAAAATTTTCCCTGCAGATCAAACATACTAAAGGACAAACACTTTAACAAGATCTGGAGTTTTTGAAAATGGCCAAATATTTCCAGGAAAAAGCCTGCACCTTATGAGGTGCCTTTGCTTGCATTTCTTTAAAATTTTTTCTTCTTTCAATCGATCATGTAGGAAAAGCTGCCAAGAATTTGCACTTGACCAAGAGAAGAGATATTTTTTTCTTTTTYAAATATTGTGTAGCAGACAGACACTGATTACCCTTTATTATATATTAAAATTTAATTGAACAAAACCAAATTGTATAAGTTAAACCTTTTTTTTTTTTTTTGGAGAAAATGACAATTATTAATAAGAACCAACCCTAGTACTGGTACATAAATTAATAATCAAATATATGAATCAAACCCACTAGAAAGTTGACAACTAGCTTTATGGGAGCACAGCACATAATTGAGATTCAATGATAAATTTGGACTCATATGCCTCGAAAATAATTGACAATAATTGGAGCACTCCTCCTGCCACTGAATAATTTTGTATTTTGTATTTTAATTTTCTGGGCTGTGTTGAGAAACCCTGATACTGAAAAAGATATAGTTGGTGAAGTAAGAGCAAAAGGAGGGATCTGCACAGAGGATTTGTTAGCAAATCCCTCTCCACCACACCCCATATCAAATCCTGTTTTCGATTAAGTTAATGATTATATTAATGTTGTACCACTCTCCCTCCATCTCTTAAATTTATCCCACAAACAAGGATTTGCTGCAAATCCCAATTTCTTCGATTTCTTTAAAGGCTTCTTGGTCCATGCTTGAGCATGTCCACTCGTCTTTTTCGTTCCTGGCATTACTTTCACACGTAAATTAATTAAAGTGGTTTTGATTATTGATGAGTTTTGACCTTCTTCTTCTTGTATCATCAATGGAAGTTGAAGATCTATAACTACTCGATGACGAATCTATCCATTTTCGTGAACGTAATTATGCCACCATAGCATAATTGTTTTGTTAAATTAATTGAGAGATTATTGCGTTATTGAAGAAGGAGATGATCAGATCCATAACCAAAAGATGAAATCACTACCTAATTAAAATTATATAGCCCGCGCATGCATCGTTGCGCATGCATTAACCCAATCACATCTTAATCCTCATCATATTTGACTTGTTTCGAAATCATGCATCCTTCCCTTATTTCTCAGTGCTTAGCTTTCCCTACTTCAATAGCGACTTGTCATTCATGCATATATAAATGCGTAGAGATTTCATAATCGAGTGATTAGTCTCGTCATAAACCTCAAGATCCCTAGTAAATGCGTAAAAATTAAAAATAAATAAATAAATTATTTATTAAAAATTTTATGTCGAATTATATAAATTAACTGTGAGTATAATATTGTTGTTTTTTACGGGCACGAGAAGTGAGCAAGCAAAAGGTGTTTCGTAATGAACAGGAAAAGGAACAGGCGTATGCGTATGCCATTTCAATGTAGTTAGTGTTGTTACGCATAGAGACAAAGAACAAATGAAATCTAACGAGTTTTCGTCCACGCAATCAACGGTGTGACGGGTCCTTCACTACTACCGCCTTGTCTAATCAACTACTTCCACGTGTCAACCAATCATTTAAATTTCTTCCCTCTTCGTTACATTACATCAACTCAACTCAACTCAACTCAACCCAACTAACCGGACCCTGCCTGCCTTCTTACCAGGTTTTGCAGAAGCTTTTCTCGTTCTTTTATCAAATTACCTTATTACCCCTTCCCTTCTTTTTCGTCCCTTTTTTGCCTAAATTGAGACGGAACAAAAAAAAGTACTACTATTCTACAAGTAAGGTTACACACTCACTCATATCTTGTTTGAGGCAAGCAAGTAATGATGAACTCAAATCAGTTTCCAATTCTCAATCTGACCCTTAACCTTAACTGGATCTTTCTTATTTATTTTTGTTAAAGAAGATTAATACTAGAGCAAAAAGGAAGGAGATGATCCATCCAAATCTAGAGAAGGGATAAAGCTGACAAGGGATAAAATTGAAAAATAAAAAAGGAAAATCACATGCGTCTAAATAAAATAAAAAGGAAGATGATGAGATGAAGTGTTTTTGAGTACCAAGATAACCACCTCTGGCAGTCATAAGAATCACAGGCCAAATCCGTACTTTTCTCCGACCCTCGTGAATCGAGGGCAGTGTTTTTTTTTTTTAAATAAAATAAAATATTGAAGGATAAATTTACATTTTGGTACCTTGGCATTCCCAAGATTTTCCTGGAAATATCGTATTATTAAATAAATAAAAAAGAAAAAGGGAACTAAGCACAAGGTACTACATTTCATGCCATATGTTTTGTCCCTTTAAAACCATCCTTGTCTGCTTTTGTCTCTCCTCGACGGCCATCTCTCTCTCTAATTCTATCTTTTTAACTTCCTTTACATTTATTTACATATGCATTTCACAATAAATAAAGAAGCAAAAAAAAATTACATGTTATATCGGATATCAATTTGTATTTATATGTTTATGGAAATGATCAACAGTTGTCTTATTTCTAACCTAAAATGTAAGATTTGTTACATGAGATAAGTTTATAAGATGCATGTTTCATGCTATGATCATGGACATTCAAAATTATTAATTAGTGTTACATAATATTAATATTGGATTAGAAAAATCTTGGTTTTAAAGATATTAGTTATCGGTAACATATTATATATTAATTATTCATTTACTCCAATTCATAGATGAAAAAAAAAAGAGTTAGAAAGTAATTTTATTTATATCAATTTAACAACTCAAAATTAAGTCATAATAGCTTGAGCATTTTTTATATCGTTTATCTTTTACATTCGACGGTTCAAAACCTGTCGATTTATAGTACTTGAGATTTATTATTATTAACCATTAAACAACAAAAGAACCTTATCAATTTGTTAGTCTATCAGTGTGAATCATAATATCTAAATTTTTTTTAATTTAAATTTATTTTCGTGATTCTTTCTTTTTTTCTTTAATTTCGAATAAGAGATATTAAAAACTTAGAATGTATTTGTATAAAGTGTTTTCGTTCAACAGTGTTTTTCAATAAAATAAAAAAAGGGGCATCGTTTAATTCTAGAATAATAACAATCAAAATAAAAAAGATAACTGAATCAGCGGACTGCTAGCTAGTTGTTTAATAATAGAGCACGACCATACACTAGCAAGTTCGTATGAATTCGATTTTGAAAAAATGTCAAATGAAAAGAGTTATAGGCTTACTTAGTTTATTATTCGTTCTCTTTGATACTGAAAAAGTAGTGTATACTAGTAAGTAACATACAAAAATGAATAAGATTATGTCCGTTCACCTATACATTTTGGCATCTCTGTAGACTTCTTCCAAATTAAGCTTTTCTATTCTAGTGTGGCAGAATTGATCCTTTTCTCTTCTTTCGGCTAAACAAACTGATATGACTGAAACATATTCAGATTTGATAGGATAATGGCTTTGGCATTGAAATGGAATGTCAAATGACATGCAGTTTAGGCCAAAATTTTGACATGCCTTTGTGTAGAAAGGATAGAGTTAACCGTATATAAAGTCATACGCATAATTAGAATTTGATAATTACAAAATAATAAAAAATCTGAAATATTTCCTGGGTCTAAAAGGGGAAAGTTAATGGAGTACGTAGAGGGCCTGAATAGAAAATGAGATTCGATGGTGTTAATTAAAGCAGGGAAAGAAGCAAGATCATCTCAACAACTCCAACCAGGGTTAGGGTGAGAAAGGGAGAGATAGAGATATTGAAGGGCTGCAATGCGGGGATAGACAATGACGGTTGCTTCCTATCCTCCCATTTATGCCTCTTGCGTTTATGCTCAAGCACATGCTACTATTGCAGAACATGTCCTGTTCCAAGTTTACATGAATAATACAAGTGCTACATGGTTCTTCTCTCATCATGCACCTTGCCCTACCATGAGCATCCTCCTCTATATATTCTATAAAATCAATGTATTTCGTATTCTCATATGATGGCCCATGTGCTGATAAGTCACAATCTTTAATTACTGCTAGTCTTTCCCCCCTCCCCACTTATATATGCATACCAAGTTGAGGGTTTCTGATTAGTCCTGATTTGATGATATTGCATCTTTTGATCTAAATCAGTCGCGTATTTAGATGCAAAATTAATTTGGGTTTCGATTAAAGATATAAGATGCGAGTCATGTGACCCATTTACAGCTCTGTTATTTTGATGGGCATGACATAGCTAGGTATCATGATTTCTTACACAAGTGCGTGATACATAACGAAGTTCAGCATGAAAACAAAAATACATAACAAAAGGGTTTATGATAAAGAAAAAGAAAGAGAGAATAACCAATTCACCAAAAAGAAGCAAGGCAGGAGGGTCATAGCAAATAGAGCCACATTGAAGACAATAGCAAATAGAAGATGACTTATGAAAAGTGAGGTGATGAGGTTTTGGATCAGTTGGGCATGTAAAGAGGCAGTAGTAGCCCAAGCAAAGCAAAGAGTCACCCCGACCACCCACCGACAGTGAATGCCCACTCATGGCTGCCCTATTCAGCTTAACTAAACCAAGGTATAAATGGGGCCTTGTTAGGGGTAAATGAGCCCCTGAAAATTAGGACATTGTCTTTTTGAGGACACCCCACCTTGTGTAAACATGCTGGCAAGGGCTAAGACCAGCTTTCAATTACCCCACTCTCGGTTGGAATGATGTGGATGTCTAGTGGGCAGCAACACTGGATACAAGCACCACAGTGGACAACAAATATAGGCCTATTTCAGTATGGTTTTAACCGACACCGATAACGACAACACATTGGGGCTCAGTAAGGCAAGCGGGAGCGCGTATTGGGTTCCTCAGACATGGGCAAGTGGGTGTGCATGTACGAGTCAGGTTGCAGCAAGTTTTGGCATGTGGATTTCACATGAGATGAGCATCATCACACATTTTCTGAGTTACAGTTAAGATGACCTTTTCCGCGATTAGGATTTAAGATGGGTAAGATACAGCCAGCCAAGTATTCCAATAGAAAAAGAAAAAAAAAATCTTTGCATTGACTATTGCTAGAGATAGAGGGGTCGCAGCAGCAATTCTGCAAGTTTGGATGTTAATCATAAAAAGGCTGGGAAAGAGTAAGCATTGAGCATGATTAGAAGTTGGTAAATGTCAGAGACTTGGCAGCGGCTATTGAATTGTCCATTTCTCGTGACCCCTGATAAAGTTTAGAATCTTCAGATGTTGCATCACTAACCTGGTGCTGTACTTTGGGAGGCAGCAGTGGCAAACGCCGTAGCATATTATGAGTATGACATAGCCTAGGCGCGCACCTCCCTCCTTTTGGGCATAGCCTAGCTAGATGCCAGCAAATTACCACTTTGCCTCTTCCAGTTAAAATTGTTAGTTACACCAACGCGACAAAACTCTGCTAGGAATCAGCTTTCTCAACTGTGTAGTTTTGTCTTTGTGAAGGAGGGTATAAGATGAAAGCATAACATCTGGAGTCATTGTAATTTCTTTAATCAGCGTCGGCCCAAGTGACTTTGGGTTACTCGGCTTAAAATTAAAATTAGATCCTTCAATTAGTGACTACCAAATTGGCATGGATCATGGGCTTATAAACTACAGGCCCAATAGACTTCTCATCTAATTGCTTCGATGATGTGCTGTCCATTTACATGACACCCTGTGGCAGAGAGCGAGCAGCTCACAATATCATGATCTGTTACCATCGGGATACGTCAACTGCGATCCACCAATTAATTCCAGCAATAAGTCATTGACATAGCCGAAATTCTAGCAGATTGAAGGTCCTCGCAATTCCTTCAACCCAAGGACCTTGCCACGCACTAGCTAGCGTCATAGTTTTGATTTCTTGGTCTAGGGGAATCCTCCAGACAAACATATGATAATGCCATGCCTTTGTGCCGACCTGTACCCTTGATCAACCCAATTTGTTCCAAAGATTCATGCTTTTGAGAATGCAAAACAGATTTGGCCTTTCGTTCCCATCAGTATGAGATTCAACCAATGCAAATTGGTTCGAGCATATAGAACTCAATTATGCACTAAAAGTATTTGAAAAACATAATCCATAACAACAATATATCATATCCCGATAATCAGGGTAACCAGCAAACAACATATTCCAACAATATCGAGAGGAAAACCTAGCTACAACAATCCATGGTTTTTTAATTGTCGCCCCTACCCCCAATAACACCAAATGCTGCCATATAATGTTGAAAATTTTCAAAAGATTGAAACTGATACAAGTAAAAGAACTTAAAAGTAGCACAAAAGGGCGTGCTTCGTCAGCAATTGCTCTCTACTCAAATGCATCATCGTCGTCGTCAGGAAGAGGCTGACTAGCTGCTGCAGCAAGATCAGCTTCGTGCCTAAAAGAAGCAAAAACATAACAATCAGACAAAGGGAAATACCACCAACTTTTAATTTATTAAATTTCGAATTGATAAACCAAGTTGATAGGGAAACTGCTTCTACTATTTTAGTTTTAAAGAATTGAAGTATGGCTGTGCCCGGAGTTTTTTTTTTTTAAAAGAAAGAAAGAATGCAAGTACTAATGCACACAAAGATTAAGAATCCAAAAATTTTAAAATAAAAAATTTTAAGGCACAAAGTTCAAGTTCTCTTACAGTTGCTGTGCAGCTAAGTCGATGTGTACTTCTGGAGGAGCAAGAGCAGGAGACTCCACAAAGTGAAGATTAGGGTCCCTAGCATCAAAGAAGAACCATCATCAATATCAAGAATTATTCACAACATATGCATACTTGCAATAAACTAGGGATAAACATTATTCTTACCCAGCAAGCTTCCGGGCAAGGTACAAGAAAGGTTTCTCAAAATTGTAGTTGCTCTTGGCAGAGATCTCGTAATACTGCAGATTTTTCTTCCTGTGGAATGTGACCTGTTTTGCTTTGACTTGCCTATTCTTCACATCAACCTTATTTCCGCAGAGAACAATTGGTATATTTTCACACACCCTGTCATTGCAATGAAATAAAGTTACAATTAATCAGTACGAGCAACACCATATAAAACCCACCAGAGACAAAAAAATAAAAAATAAATAAATAGAAGTGGAAAAAAGAACTTGAAGTTGATTTCACTCACCGACATAGATCACGGTGCCATGTAGGAACATTCTTGTATGTCAAGCGAGCAGTAACATCAAACATAATAATGGCACACTGCCCATGGATGCTGCAGTTTTAGAACAGAAAACTGTTAAATAAATTTAGGGGGAAAAAGGTCACACACATAACAAGCATTCAAATTGAAAGTTTTACACCTTAATAAAGCTACAGCATAATACTCAAAGAAAGTTATGAAAGTACCATTGCTGTTGTCCTTTATTTACCATTGATAACATTAAAAGCAGTCAAAATGCTCAAAGCAAATATTAACAGTTAATGGCAGTGTAGCAACAGTTATCACAACTAAAGGTGCCAGTCTGATCTTTGATATGAAAAGACACTATCCAACAATCTACTCAACAAAAATTTCAAGTAAACAATATTTCATATTGTGAATCGAACTATCTTCTTGATACTTCATGCCTGCACCCAATATGTCCATGGAATGGAATACTCTCCTCATTTACTACCAACATTCTAAGTCCATGCACAGGTTAAGCTATGATGAGATCCGATAAGAACACAATGCTTAAAAAATATCAATAGTTTACTAAATTCACTTACTAATAACCATCTCTAAGACCACCAAATTTTTCTTGCCCTGCAGTATCCCAGCAGTAAAAACGAATTTTCCCGCAATTTGTAAAGAAATCCAATGGATGGACCTCGACACCAATGGTTGCTGCATAAGGCAAAAGATAACAAAATATTCAAACCAATACAATAAATATATATCTATATCAAAGCAGTGACAATGGAATGCAAAACGAGTCAGTTCCAAAAACACTTACGTTCATACTTCTTCTCGAACTCCCCAGTCAGATGCCTCTTCACGAAAGTAGTCTTTCCTACACCATTTCCGATCACCGAGCTTAATAACAACAAACCACAACAAAACTAAACAAACAAGACACTCTTATTTCACTTCGGCTTCCCTCATTCATAATAATTAAATCAATCAAAGACACGTTCTCAGACGACAATTTTTCCACTAAATTACTAATAACCCAACCTAATCAACATAAAAAAAAACACAAACAAATGTATTCTCATATCAGTTACCAGTGCCTCCATCACCGACGATCACAAGCTTGAAACTGGGGTAGTCTACAGTCTGCTGATTCGGCAAAGCCTAAAATAAAAAAACAAAGTTCAGATAAATTAACCTAACTTCAAGTTTCGAAAACAATATACTAAGATCTGAAACTGAAAATTCAAAACTAGAGAAATTCAGCCAGAACGTCGATAAAAATAATAATAAGAAAGAGGATTACCATGAATAGCTTTGAACTTGGCGTTAGCGAGGGAGAGAGTGGAAGCAAGCAACGCTTAGCTCCTTATGTGTAAGCAGAGAGATGAGAGACGGAGTAGACGGCTGTGGTAGGAGGCTTTTGAGGGAGAGAGGGTGTGAGAGGGATTTGAATTTAAGGCTTCAGCGTGGCTTTAAGTTGACGCAACTCTTTCTAACCATTGGATTTGATTACTTTCTACTGTTTCGTCTTTGTTGTAGAATCTGTTTGACCGTTAGATCTTTCTTCGCCTCAGATTTACGCACTTCTTTCCGCTCCGCTTTGTTTTTAAGCTCTGCTTTCCAAGTCCAAATCCAACAACCCCATCCCTCTTGTTTATAATTTTTAAAA
>JANKKB010000822.1:130-10769 GCA_026225775.1 Bursera palmeri
GATTATTTATGAGTTTATGTGTTTGTGTTTATGTTATGATTGATTGTTTATGTGTATATATGTTATTATGTTTATATGTTTGTGTTTTTGAGTGTCTTATGATATGCTAAGATGTACTTTGTATTTTTGTGAATTTATATGTTTATATGTTTAGTGGATTTGCATTAATTTTATAATTTTATAAAAAATTTTGACCGTTGACTCCGTTGACCCGTTGACCGTCGCCTAATTTTCTAGGCCCCACCTAGGCCCCGGGCTGCTGCCCTAGGAGCGTCTAACGCCTTTTAGAACATTGGTTTCTTTGAAGCTAACGTCACTGATTCTGAAACACGTTGAGTGGTTTGAATTTTGATACCACAACTTGTATCCCTTCAAACCTTCCAGATAACCAATGAACATGGATTTCATTGCTCTTGGCCCTAGCTTTCCTTGTTTGATATATACATAAGCTACACGACTAAACACTTTTAAATGTTTATAGCTGGAGGAGAACTTGTTCACACTTCTTTCGAACTTTTGAAATCAATTGCATTGGATGAACTTTGATGAGTGTACAGAAGTGCACTCACAATACCTTAATATTGGATTAAAATGCTAAAAGTGACTAGAAATTATAGGACTTAAAGCAGTATTTTGCGAAAATGATTTCTATTGACATCTTGATGTTTCTAAGCATATTTTTATGTTTACATATAGTGAATTGTTAGCTTAGCTCGATAAGCTCACGGTGTAACATTAAAAAATGGATTTACACGAAGATCTGTGGTGGAGTGAAAGTCGAGGGTCAAATGCGAAAAATCTACAAGTTAGCAAAGTAACAACTCAGCATCACAACACTAAAACTATGGAGGTTGCTTTGGTCAATTGTAGATAGAGGAAGACTCTTGAGGAAAAATTTCATCAACACCGTGGCAAGGAAAATAAAGTCATGACACTCAGAAAGCAGAGACTCAGCACTGTGGTACTACAAGATGACCGCCGTGGCACTGACCTGATTTTAGAAAAAATGAAGACTCCAACTTGCCTAGTTTTTCTTATTATTTTACAACTATATAAAGAACTCTTTATTGGAAAAAAGGAGAGACTTTCGGACAATTTATGAGAGATAATTGAGAGGCAAAAACACTCTTCTATATTTCTAAAAAAACCTTTTGGAGGATTGATAAGAGAATAATTGAAAACTTTATGAATTCAATGATGAGCATAAGTGACTAATTTCCATGTAAAACTTAGGCGAAAGTTGATAGAAAATACATTGTTCTCGAGTTTCAATTCATGTTTTGATTATTTATTGTTTAAATATTTTAGGGATTTGATTCTTATTTTCATTGGAATAAAAGTTCAAGACAATTATATTAAGTCTTTTTATGGTTTGCTTAGAGTTATAGAATTATGAATATATGGTTGTGACTTGGATAATTATTTTACTATTATAAACATATTCTTTTGCTACATTATTGATTAGAAACATAGTGTCATCTTTAGAATTAGATTTTATAAGAAGAAGATAGTGGAATTTAATTGGAAGAATAACCCTAAAATTGCCTTTGAATTAATGAGTTAATTGCCATATTTTTTGATTAGGTATTAGTGCTATGAACCTTTGTTGAGTTATAATTGAATTGAAAGAGCCAAGGTATTGGATCTGATTAACGGAAGTCTATCGCTTTGCAATTGTCCTTATAATTTCCTCAAACTTTCTTTTATTGTTTTGTTTTAAATTACTTGCTTAGTTATAGTTTTTATTAGTTTTAATTATTTTTCTAGTTTTAGTTTTTCTTTTAGGTAGTAGTCTTGTAGAGTTTCTCGATCTCCATGTGGAATTGACAGCCTGAGTTGTACTACAATAATCACGAGTATTGTTTCAGCATCAAAAGTCTTCTATTGATTAAGTATATTGCTATTTTGACTGACTTTCCATAAAATTTCTTGGGTATATTAACACTTAACATCATGCATCTTACCCTTTCAAGAAGTGTTTTGTTCATCCTCTCAAACAACCTACTTTGCCGAGGTGTTCTAGATACTATCTTGTGTCTCACCAATCCGTCACTATTGCAGAATCAGTTGAATTCTTGACTAAGAAATTTCAAGCCATTATTAGTTATGAGCTTCCTGACTTTCTTTCTAGTTTGAACTTCAACCATCTTCTTTCAATCTTTGAATCTCTGAAATGCTTCATCCTTGGTCTGTAAAATGTAGACCCGATCCTTTTTTGAGCAATATTAACTATCGACATAAAGTATTTACCTCTACCTAAAGATGCATCTTTAGATGGACCCCATAAATTCGAGGAAACATAGCTAAGTGTTTCTTTGGTGGTGAATATGGAAGAAGAGAACTTAACTGTAGCCTCCAAAAAAATAGAATGTTCATAGAACTTTAACTTCCCTATCTTATCTCTACATAATAGCAATTGCTTCTATAGCTCTTGAAGCCATCTCTCACTTACATGGCCAAGTGTATTCCCTAACAATGTTTGATAAGAATATAAAGTCAAAACTAACCATGCTACTCCAATTATGGTGCTGTCTTGAAGAATGTATGGACCATTCTCTCTCACACACTTCATTATAACTAAGGAACCATTGGCAACTTTCAAAGTACCATTCTCTCCTTTATAATTGTAGCCAATAGAGTCAAGCATTCCGAGTGAGATGAAGTGAGATTTTGCTTCAATTCAAGAATATGTCTCACACTCGTCGAAACCCTTTAAACACCATCATGTATTTTAATTCTGATTGTGTCAATCCCAACTGTAGTACATACTTTGTTATTTCCATGTACCACTTTTCCCCTATTTATTTTCTTATAGGTTTAAAAAAAAATTAGCTTCTTTATGGAGTCATGTGGAACGAGCATTTAGAGTCAAAAATCCATATCTTTTCTAAATTCTTTATTGTCGCCACCAACACATCAACACTCTCATACCCATTTTCAACTTAGTAGCATCACCATTGTCTTGTTCATTCTTTTGCTGTTTTTTCTTTCTCCTCTTTGAATAATGTTTTCTAATGTGCCATTGTTCATGATAGAAATAGACTTTACTACTTTCTTTCCTCTAGATTTCGATCGATAATTATTTTTTCACTTTTTATCCTTTTTACTAGTCTTGCCTCTAACATTCAACCTTTTTTTCCCAAGTGTTCACTTTGTCCATTCCTTTTTTGAAGATCTTTTGAATTCAATATACCAATCGCATCATCAATGATAATGATTCCCTACCATGCTTCAAAATATCCACAAATCTTTCATACGATTTCGGAAGTGAATGAAACAATATAAATGCTTTATCTTCATCATCATATTCAATATGGATATTTTCTAAGTCTAAACATAGTTTATTGACTTCATCTATATGCTCTTGTAAGTTCTTCCCTTCTACCATCTTATATGCAAAGAATTTGGCCTTCAAAGACTCTCAAGTCTTAGTCATCTAAAGACTCTCAAGTTTTAGCCATACCTTTGCTATAGATTTCATCTTTGAAGCCTCCCTCATCACCTAATCACTCAAACTAAGAATCATGGTATTATAGGCACTATTCATGATGTCTTTCTTCTTTTCATTGCTGTAGCTTTCAGGTATCTTGCTTTCACCTTTCAAAGCTTCATCTAGCCCCATATAAACACATAATATAAAAGACCATAATAGAGAAAGTGCAGAAACAACAAAAACCAAAATTTGCAGAAATAATGCAAAAGCAGAAAACCAGAAACAACAAACCAATGAAACAGTAAACAAGCTAAGAGACAGATTTATATTGGTTTAGACCATAAACGGTCCTACTTCGAGTTGCTGGTCATAGTTAATCTACTAAAAAGAATGTATGTTTTACAATGTAATGAATATCAAGATTATAGAGTTATAATAGAAACTAACTCTCCTTTTTTTCAACCTTTCCAACACATTCAAAACCCTCTCTGTTTTTAGCCACTATTTTTGTCTTATCATGAATGGGAGAACATTAATCTTTTTATACAGGAGAATTAGGGCATAATAATCGAAATAATCAATTTAGATTTGCCAGATGTCTAATTGGCGTCTCGGCCTCGCTTTTTCAGCCCAACAATGCAGGGTCTTTGTCTCCAATTCTACAGGTTCATCGTGCTAATTGCACGACCTCGAAATCTTGGCGCTGCAGCATTGAGTCGTCCATGGAGTTTCGGCGCCACAACTTCAACATTCTCAGTGCTGCGACGGTAAGATTTTGTGCAACCTTCTACATGAACCAGTGACTAGGCGCCATAGCCTCTAATGCTAGCGCCGCGGCGTCAGCTTTCTGTCTTGCATAGTAACTATAGTTTGATTTACTTCCACACACATGATATCTATATCCTACTTTTCTGAGATAGTCATTACAAACTTGCAATTTTTCACTTCCTAGCCATCATCAAGGCTTCGAGGTGAGGCAGGTCAACTCCTTGAATTTTGATGAGGTACCTCAAGTGTAAGAGACAATATAATATATTTTCATTTCTTACCATAGAATACACTTTTTATCTCTGAGCAAATTGTGCAGAAAACTTCTTTGTGTAATTAGAGACGATTCTAAAAACGTCAAGATTAAAAGTGTCATTTACATCTTGTAATCAAAAAATGTCTCAACAATTGATAACCAGTCAAATTCAGAAGGGAGATAGGAAAATAAACACCTTCTTAGACTTATGGACCCACCTTATCTTATGATCTGATCTTAGTTTAGTAAATTGCATAAATATCATGGATTGCATGAATATCATGAGTGATTGACAGGAAAGATATTAGAGAAGAGAGAAAACAAATTAATTCTCGAGCATACATGCTTAATAAAAATTATGTGTTTAAAAATTCATAAAAGTTTAGTAAGAGCTCAGATTAAGAGAGGATATTGATTCTAGACTTAAATATGATGATTAATATTTTATTTTCTCATCTATCACGTGATTGATGAATTTCAATTAATTAATAATAGATATAGGATTAGATTTTATTGGAAATTTGTATTATACAGACATTATGTAAGATCATCCTGAATAATTATATGATCGAAAGCTTAAATTATTAGTAGAATAAAGGCTAAAAAATTAAGCTAGAATCCTTCACGTGTTGTTAAGTAGATAAATTTTTAAAGTTGGATCCCTCTCCAATATTAGATAAATTATTATTAATAGAGTTTTTAATCTAACAATTTGAGTTTGATAGTAGAAAATTTAGATAATTAAAAATGAATTCTTAGGCTAAATGTGATAGGATTAACACGTCGGCTTCATCAAATATATTAAAATTGTATTGGAGTTTGTCATATTCCAATGCACACTAATTCTCCGATGACGTGTAGGACCAGATCCTACACATATCTTGGCTGCTAAGTCTCATAACCAATTGATTTGGATCGTTCATCAAGCTCAAGTAATCAACGAGATAATTACAAAGTAGCTTCCGCTTCCCATTAATAGGAATGATGATGCAAGCTTTGTCCCTGCAAGAATCTGCAAAGCAATGAGCAGGATCCCACTTTAGAGCCTGAAAAAAGTATGATTAATTCATATACAAACACAACAGAGATGAAATAATGAAATATATATTCCAAATTAATGCCCATACCAATATAATAAAGAAGAGAGGATAAGTGAATTGACGTTTTAAAGTGATATTCAGTCTGTCATCACTTATAGCTTTAGCTCGACCTGGATTTTTCTCTGCATGGGCCATCTCTTGTCTCCTTTTCTTCTCCATTCGTTCGTGTTTAACTGCTCCCCTCTCCTCTCCCTGCCTTGCCTCTTTCTTTATATATCACTCACTTTGCTTTCCAAGTCTTCCATCCCATTCTCATCCTATCCAATCCTCTTCTTGGATTCAACATTTCTACCTAAATTTATTTCTTCAATCTGTTCCTAAAACAACCCATCTTGCTTCCTTCCTCAAACAGGCGTTAAAGAGAGCCACACAAAATAAAATACTTTATCAACCCCGCTTTATTAATTAAGCGCCACAAATTCAACTTCAACTAATCTTCAACATGTCGGCCGCCGTAGCTGCAGCAGCCGCCGCCGCCGCTTCCTATTCTTCTGGTAATTCTGGAAGCGCTTCTCGTACTCAGAACCATCAGGCAGTGTCATTTCCAGTGCTAACTCCACCGCTGATGCTACCGCCAGTATCGTTGAGCCGGTACGAAACTCAGAAGAGAAGGGACTGGAACACGTTTGTGCAGTATCTGAGCAACCATCGCCCACCGTTGGCTCTGTGTCGATGTAGCGGAGCACACGTTCTTGAATTCCTCAAATACCTCGATCAATTCGGCAAGACCAAGGTTCACAATCAAAGTTGTCCGTTCTTCGGCTACCCTCATGCGCCGGCTCCCTGTCCTTGTCCACTGCGGCAGGCATGGGGCAGCCTCGACGCTCTCATCGGACGCCTGAGGGCCGCTTTCGAGGAGAACGGTGGGCGACCTGAGACCAACCCGTTTGGCGCTCGTGCGGTGAGGCTTTACCTTAGAGAAGTGAGGGATGCGCAGGCCAAAGCTAGGGGGATTGCATACGAGAAGAAGAAGAGAAAGAAGCCACAACAGCAACAATCACTTGAGACTACTGCTGTTGTCCCTGCTGTAAATGATGTCAATCAGATTGAACGTGTTACTTTTGGAGAGTTGATTAATATTAGTCAGATACTTTGACGTCGACGATGAGATCTAATGATCTACGATCTGATCTCTCTTTCTTGCTAGCTTTTTTATTAAGCTAGGGTTTCTGATTTCCATAGAAACTGTAATAGCGTGCTTTATTTCTTTTTTGTTTTGTTCATGTTCATCGTATCATGGTATTCCCCTAGGTTTGTTATACATATTTTAATTGGTATTTTATAATTATACAGCAATACTATAATTTTTAAATTTAGATAACAGGAAAAAAATGGTTTTCTGTGTACGATTTTTGACTTTTACTACAAACAGCATAAAACAATCATGTTTTCAGAATATATATTTGCTCGAACAAAAACATATTATTTCTCAAGTTTCTTGTTTAGCACAGAGATCTTATCTAAATTCAGGAACAGTTCTAATAAGTTTTCATAAAATTGGGATATAGTGGAGTGGGATCATAATTTTTCCTGAGTTTGTTGATTGCAAGCGCAGCAATATTGCCAGTTATGAGCTAGCTTTTTCACAAGTTAATCCCCTTCAGGTTTCAAAGAGTCAGAAAGATAGTCATGAGCTTTAATTTCCAAGGAATGAAAACACGAAAGCAGGAAGAGACAGAAAGAAGAAGAATTTGCTTTAATTTTTTAAATTTGTTTGCTCTTTCATAATTGTTATATATAATATAATATGTTTATTCTCTTTCGATTTGAATTGCTTTTGTTCTCTAAATAGTTAGATATTCATCAAACCTGAAATTGGTTGAATTTTTCTTCCTTGAACAAAAATATGAATCATATATAGTTATTTTTAAAGGATTCTCACCATTTGATTTGTAGCTACCAAGTAACGATTGATATCCATCTGAAAACGCAATGTAATAATACTCACACGTTATCCTTATATCGTCAACCAACTAGCTAGTATGGTGGTGCCAAGCATTGATATGTCGCCATCACTTCCCTCGACTCCAATTCCATTGCTAAAAATACGCTAAAGCTTGTTGAGAGATTCACAGCAAAAGATTACCGAGTACCGAACTTTTGACTTGATAATCAATTATTGCTTCCACTATAATAGATTATTATTGATTGCATGAAGCAAAATCCAATTTAGCAAAAGATATGGATTATCTATTAGATGTTACATGCTTTAGAGACATCCTTTTGTAGCCACATTTTGGCTTTAATTAAACAAAGACTAAAAACCTTCATGGCCCATTATTAGTTTCCTTTTCTCAATAAAGTAGAGAACAGCTTTGGATATGCTTTATTTGGGCACATTTCCCCTCCCATTATTCACCCTTTCATCATTAGTAATGGTTTAGTGGTAGATCATCATCATCATTATTTTATATCAATCCCTGTGCTTAATACTTTGTTACAAAAACAATTTTGTTACTTTTTTTTTTTAAATGATTGGAAAATGTATTAATTTAAAGAGGGAATAAAAACAAATTTTAACTCTATAAATAAATAAAAAATAGGTAATATATGAGAGGATTTCAAGAATTATGTAATCAATTTAGTGATATGTATTAATTTTGACGAATTTATAAAATAATGTATCGCCGAATTAAAATAATAATTCATCTTATTATCATATGTAACAGGTAGTAGGAACAAACCCACATGTTAGCTTGGAAGGTTAGGGAATATAGTCGACCTCAATTCATCATTTTTGACACCTTTAATTTAAAACCGAATTTCCTTTATGTATCATCAAATTTTTAAAAGCAAAGCTTAAGAGAAAGTTTAAACAAGGAGAAGATTAGAAGTCAAATGACATACGTTTAATCAAAAGTGAAAAATGTTTGAGACTCGTACGTATTGATGAGACACATATAATAATTGTAATGCAGATTTTCTCCAAACCATACGATTCATCAATTGCATAGTAATTAGCAACAAGAGCAGACTCGACTTGTAATCTAATTCACTTGGGTTTGTACTTGTGGATCTCCCATGTGATCCATGTCGTTTCCTCGTAGATTAGAGTAATATCACATGTTCTATATAACATTTAAAATTTTTATCTTTAATATCGAGTCTTGTGTGAAGTGTGATGTTTATATGTATACGATAATCTACCGTGTGCATATAAAAGACAAATTACTATGTGTGAGATTTGCCTAATCATCTATATATGGAAGATGAGTCAGACTGGACTTTATACGTGTATAGTCAAGTCAACACCCAGCTACCTTCGCACCTCACACGTCTAATATCGCAACTGGCAACAGCTTGATGTGATATACCAAACGAATCTACTTCTTTTATGAATCAACTTTGTATTTAATTTGGAACAAGCATTTTCAACATAAAAATCGGTTTTAGGTGCCAAACCTGTGTTGTCCACTCCGACTTGAAGAATCTGCCAAATTGTGATCTTCTTGATATTGACTTGATAAATGGATTATTCAATTTTAAAATAAAAGTTTTGCTAAAATTTAAAACTAAAATCTAACACTGTGATATTGATAACCATCGTTCATACATTTGAAATATGCATGACAAAAGAAATTGTTGTTAGACCACGTACGTTTACAACATGTCTTGTTCCGCTTGATGTCAAAAACACTGATTGATTATATGCATGGAGATTACAGCTGCCTGGCCGGGAGGTGCTGAAAACCTGGGCCTAACTTTATCATCTCGGTTATGGAAACACGCGACCTGTGTGCTGAGAGGCGAAAAAATCTAACCGAAGTCACTGATCCATTAGAAAATTTTTTTAGTAATTCTTATCTAATCAAGGAGGAATCCTTAACCATTTGTGACTGTCAATTCTATTGCAAAAGGCTACGAATTTATCTAATGAAAGAGGAATCATCTACCATTCATGGTCGTCAATACTACCTTAAAAATATAAGTTCTTAGACTAAATTTTGCTTTTGTCTACTGTTGTTTATTCGCAAAAAGTCCTTGATTTTTGTTTTATTTTATATAACTTCTCACCATCACCAACCACACAGATTGGGAGTTTTTCGGAAAAGTGATCTTTCTTAGTGGAGGCTTAGATGGATTTAGTATTACAGGGAAAAATTCGTAGTAGAGGCTTAGTGGCTCCGTCTTGGTTGAAATCATGAGGAGAATATTGCTTACTAGTTACTACGTACTTAAACGACTAGCATCAATTTCTGAGGATTCAACTTTAGGATTTGTGTAACTCAACATTGAAGTTTTGGTTTTCTTTATCAGAAGTTTTCCGGGAAGAACTAACAATCAGCATAATCACAGTCACAATCATTATGTTATGAAGAGAAGAAACATTAGGCTACTAAGATTACCAAGCCAATACTATATTAAGAAAAACCATGATTCAACAACATTATCTTCATCCCTATATAACATTCACAAAATCGAGAGAACAAGAAAATGATAATTGAAATCCTTTTAGCAATTCTATAGTAAGTTAGTCTCCCCCGAAGATTAGTCGTGGTGCGCGTAAGCGGGTCCGGACACCTCGGTTTCCAAAAAAGAAAAAAAAAACTTTATAGTAAGGCACAACAAAGATCAGCAGATCAGTTTTATGATTATCAACATTCCATAGAAAGAATCATTCATTCATATTCTAAGAAAGTGTATGTTCTTTTTAATTGCTTATGCATTACCCATTTGATTTTTTTTTTTTTCGGTTATGAGTAAATCCCTTCTTGATTAGGGGTAGGGGTGGGCACGGGTCAGGTTTTGCCCAACCCGATGTTGACCCGAAACCCGACGAGTCGGGAAAATGTGACCCGAATTCGGGTTTTGACAAAAATGAACCCATCGGGTCGGGTTTGGTCGGGTCGGGTTTCGGGTAGTCAAACTCTGTTGACTTTTTGGGTCGGGTCAGGTTTTGGTTAGGATAAATATTTTTACAAAATATATCTTAGGTGAGTTGTAGCCCAGCGGTAAGAGGCAGAATTGAATTTTGGTTGAGAGTGTGTTGGGTTCAAATCCTCTCATTCCAAGTTTTGTCAAAAATATATATATCCATATTATGTAATAAATAAAATATTTTACATAATAAGATTAACAAAG
>JANKKB010000825.1:0-17179 GCA_026225775.1 Bursera palmeri
GGAATCATTGAAAAATAAACCCACGTGTATTTATTGTTATTGTATTGATTTTCTAAAAAAAATAAATATACATATAAAAGAATAGAGGGTGAAATCAATGCCCTGTTTAATGTACCCGAAGTAGAAATTACTGCAGATTTGTATAATATATGGACTAGCTTGCTTCAGGTTGTTGAACTTTCTCTAGCTACTTTCAGAATTTGCACATGCTTGTCAATTGTTGACCTTGCTTTCTGGATGTCAGGAATCCGAGACCTTTTTTTTTGTTTTGTATTTTTTAAAGTTCATTATTATTATTATTATAAAATCAATTTCAATGCGACATGTGGCTGCATTGCTATTTCGTTTCTGCAGGCCTATTCGTGACATTTATGGTTGTTGATGTTAAGTTTCCTCTGCAGTGCAGCATTGGGTTCAGCCTGCCGGGTGAGACAGGTATACGTATAAAATTCATTCATGACTCCACCACTCCACCGCATGTGATCTTATCTGGAGTGATGACGGCATGMTGCCATGACATTGACTTGAAACAGAGCAGATTTGGACCTTACTCTGCCATTTAAGGCTCGGAGAAGAAAATGGCTATCAGCATGAAAGGCCTACTTGCCTTAGCCAATCGATATATATATATATATATAACTAATTTGTCAATCGAAAATTCGAAATTGCATACGAAGCCCAGAAGCCATATGGACGAAGTGGGAGCCTTCTAGCAAAGCCTGAAAGGTTCTGGAACCTACTCGAAAGTTCGTTAAACACAAGCCCAAAACGTTTACCCGAGAAACTACTAGATTTCTCCTTTGCTTATTATAAATACCCAACTTATCCCACCCCTGCATCACCAACATCAAGCAACGAAAAAGCATTGAGTTTCTTCAGCAATCAAATAAGTTTCAGTTCCAAATTCCAACCCCAATCCTTGGTTAAACAATTAATATTTCAGAGAAAATGGCGCTGATTCCCACCCTCTTTGGCAAAAGTGGAAACAGCATCTTTGATCCCAGTTGGGATCCAATCAAGGATTTTCCTTTCCCTTCACTTTCTTCTCATTTCCCTCAGGAAACCCCTGCTTTCGTTAACACCCCTGTGGACTGGAAGGAAACCCCAGAAGCTCACGTCTTCAAGGCTGATCTTCCAGGGCTGAGGAAAGAGGAAGTGAAAGTGGAGATTGAAGACGACGGGGTGCTTCAGATAAGCGGAGAGAGGAATGTTGAGAAGGAAGACAAGAATGGCACATGGCATCGCTTTGAACGCAGCAGTGGAAAGTTCTTCAGGAGGTTCAAGTTGCCGGAGAATGTGAAGGTGGACGAGATTAAGGCTTCTATGGAGAGTGGAGTGCTCACTGTTACTGTTCCTAAAGCGGAGATGAAGAAACCTGATGTCAAGACCATTCAGGTTTCTGGCTAAAAGCATCGAGAGACCAATATCATTCGCGCTTCTGTATATGTTTCTGAAGTAATTGTTCCTGTGCAAATAATGAAATAAAAATAAAAGTTCTTATTTAAGTTCCGAACAATGACCAACGAGTGCCATAAATTTACGATACAACATTCTTTTCCGAACCAATTTCATGGTTAGTGTTTGATATTTTGTTTTAAGTAGCAAGGTGGGATATTCTTCAAAGAAATAGATATAGATGAAGCTACAAGATTATAATACGAAGCTACAGAAATAAAAGAAAACAAGACATAACACAATGTAACGTGATCTGCTAGTAAGGAAATGGATAGTTTAAGTCTTTATAAACTCATCATGAACCACCTCATATTTGTCAATGTGAGACTTTTTTTAAACCTAACAATCCTTCCCTCAAATAAGGCGTACATGGTTAATTCGGCCTTTCTCTCAAGTCCTTAGACTGGATTTTTTTCATCGAATTTTTTATGAAATTTTTATTCTTTGTCGAGGGCTCATAACCTTCATGTGGTTTCGGGGGTTCTTTTAGTATGTCTACTTAGCTATCTTTAGGGTTTGACTCTGATACCACATAAAGAAATGAGGTTCTGTCTCAAAAGAATAATTTATTTGAGAGGAGTAGTCTAAGTCCTTGTAAATTCATGAATTACTCCGTATTTTATCAACGTGAGACTTTTCACAAATTCAATAGTGTTTAGGGGTGACTTTCATTATCATTTTGAAATCAAAATTCTTTAAGAATATTTTCAAGGAGATCTTAAAGAAGAGGTGAGGTTTTAGTTCGTTGAGTTTATATATTTGATTCTTTCATGAATTTTGATCTAAACCCTTTACACAATCTTCAAAATTGTTGAGTGGGTGTTGTTGAGCTTAGAAAACACCAGATATAGGCTTTATTCTTATGATTCTTCTCTTATCCATCTATTAAACACCATCCCATTTGCTTAGAATCGAACGATTATTAAGTTGGTTGAGTGTTGTTCTTCATGGGTTTTGTGTATATTAAGCACTCATAAATAAAAATTCATGTGTCAATAGATGTTTAAAAGTTGAACAAAAATTTGATTTGTCGAGAATTCTAGTTCCTTACATGTTCATTCCCTTGATTGGATATGTATAAAGGAAAACCATATGGTTTTCTTAATTTCTTCTTAAATTATTATCCAACTTTTCTATTTTGAGATTATTGTGAAACCTAAGAGAAACTTCTTATGAAATTGACAAAGTGTTATACTCAGTGATATTAAGCCAAATCTAAGATAGTTGATGTTAGCCTATCATTGAATATTTTGTGCTGATTAAGGGTTCAAATATAAGTTTAATACTAGTGAACATTGACCTGATATAACCCTATTAAAATATTTGTCAACTAATGTAAGCATGTTTCTGTCCTCTGAGGAAAAACGAAATCATAATGAGTCTACACCAAGCAAAAACGAAAGAGAAATCCAAAAACTTGCAGACAAAAAGGATGTATTATCCTTGTCAACAAACTTTAGAGGTCTTTGTCAGTTTAAGTTTGATTGGCTGTTGATCATGAGAAAGACCAAGCTTCCCTTATTAAAATCTATACAAACCTAAGAGCTCTGGTGGTTTTCATAGATTAAATTTTATTCAATGTCGTTTAGCTGACCTGATGTTATGGTCGTCGGTATGTGTATTTCCTAAAAGGAGAAATTACTAATTGCTTAAAGCCAAGACTCCCATTGCTTGCAGAAGAAGATCTCCAGGAAGCAGAGAGATGGAGAAACAAGAGCGTAGATTCCGCAGGCTTGTGCTGGTTCCATGTCCATTCCAAGGCCACATAAATCCTATGCTCCAGCTAGGCACCATCCTCCACTCCAAGGGCTTCTCCATCATAGTTGCTCATACCCATTTCAATTCCCCTGACACTTCCAAAAATCCTGATTTTATCTTTTTACCGTATAACTCATCATTCAAACCCAAACCTTCTGATGATTTCGTATCTTTAATATCAAATCTGAACTTAAGCTGCAGAGCTCCATTCCAGGAAGAAGTGAGTAATATAATAGAAAAACAGGAGCAGCATGAAGAACCCCCCTGCATCATTTATGATGCAGTCATGTACTTTGCAGAAGCAGCGGCTTCCCATCTGAACCTACCAAGCATCAACTTACGCACCGGTAATGCTACCAATTTCCTGCTCTCCTGTTCATATCCTCAACTCAAGGAGGAGGGTTATATTCCTTTGGAAGGTAAACGAGCTCAAGCATTAATTTTATTGAAATTTTTGTCTTGTTAATTGCTACTAAGGTAAGTAGTGCTTAAGAAAGTGAACTTGTTTTTACCACTGCTAGTTATTAATTTCTGATACCCGAGACCATCACTTTTTTGATGCAGATTCTGAGTCAACGGAGTTAGTGCCAGGGTTTCATCCTGTCAGATTCAAGGATCTATTTGTTACTGCTTCAAAAAATTTAGATAGTGTATTGCAACTATTAGCCACTATACAGGACATAGGAACATCATCAGCCATTATTTGTAATACGACGGACTTTCTTGAACAATCAGCACTGGCACAACTGCGACAAATTTACCAAGTTCCAATCTTCTCAATAGGTCCTATGCACAAAATGGGTCCAGCCTCCTCTAGTAGCTTACTGGAAGAAGACGCCAGCTGCATCTCGTGGCTTGACAAGCAAACTCCCAACTCTGTTATTTATGTAAGTTTTGGCAGCGGAGTTGTTGTGGATCAGAAAGAGCTAACAGAAATGGCTTGGGGCCTAGCCAACAGCAACCAACCTTTCCTGTGGGTGATTAGGCCTGGTTCAGTTAATGGATCAGTATCTACTGATTGTTTACCAGAGGGTTTCAAAGTAACTGTTGGAGAAAGAGGCTGCATAGTGAAATGGGCACCACAAAAGCAGGTTTTGGCACATAGTGCGGTGGGAGGGTTCTGGACTCATTGTGGTTGGAATTCAACTATTGAAAGTATAAGTGAAGCGGTTCCAATGATTTGTAGACCATCTTTTGGGGATCAATCAGCAAATGCTAGGTATATCAGCCATTTATGGAAAGTTGGGTTTGAGTTGGAGAATGATTTAGAAAGAGGGGAGGTAGAGAGAGCTATTAGAAGGCTGATGGTGGAAAAAGAAGGAGAGGAAATAAGGCAAAGGGCATTGGATTTCAAAGTAAATTCTGAACATTGTGTTCAGAAAGGCGGTTCTTCTTATACTGACTTGAATGAACTGATAAAGCTTATCATGTCAATCTAATGCTATAGATTGGTTAATTCCAATGATTTTTCTTGTGAGTATGATACCTTGAATAAAAACATACTATGTACTCTAATGTTAATTTCTTAAAATCAACTATTTCACTTTGTATTGTTACTTTATCAATGAATTTTGCATTTCTCTTTGTTGATCCTGAACTGCAATACTTTTTCTGCCTGTTGATGATACTTGTAATTTGTTTTTGTTTTTGTTAAATCCGAATCTGCATATATGCTTTTTTATAGAAAGCAAAACAACTAAAGAATTCTACTATTACTATAACCTCAAAACGAAGGCATGTATATAATATTGCAACATCCTCCTTAACATATGCATTTATGTGGCTGTTGAGTCTAGCAACCCACCAAATTCTGCGACATCTAAGAAATTATGTAGAGACATATTGAATATTAAGATTGATAACAAGTAAAAAATAAATAATATCAATGTGTTTTGACATCAACTGTATACATCTATGGATAATGAGATAAATCTACTAAGTCATAAATATATAAGGATATAAGAGATTACACACAAAATTTGGTATCATATTTGATAGCTAATACTACTAAAGCCTTGAGTTTCATCTGTTCAATCTTGATGCTGTTTAAATATCTGTTCTCACATCATTTTAAAGGTGTTTATCTTGGTTAACCTTTTTATATCTAATCAATATTATCATACTTAGATCTGATTTTCAACCTTACGTTTATAGATCTATATAGAGATATATTATTTATAATGTATAATTCTTTTTCTTATTCCTTTTGGTTATTTAATTGTACGTAAAAGTCAAACCAAAATAAAGAACGAGCTATAATCCTAACACAAAATTAAATAATAAAGATCATTAAAGGGTCACAAAAGGGCTCCTGATCAAGTCTTTACCACAAGAACCCAAAAGCGAACAAAAAAGCACATACTTGAAACACAATACTTGCAATCAGTCTTATGAAAATTGTGAACAGCTGGTCCATATGTCTTGTTCATTTCACGACGTAATGACATATGTATGATGAGAAATACTTACGTGAGACATGTTTAACATGTCACTATAATGATTTGATGAATTTATCCTACTGCATGTTTGTATATCATTATAGGTAGTTATTAAAATGACTGTGGTTGAGAAATTGAGATAAGAAATGTTGGGGAGAGGTTACATCACCATTAAAACGAAAATACTTAAAAAAATTACAATTTCAACAACTATTAAACACATAACAAAACTTGAATGGGTAAGTCCACCACCTTGATATCGTGAAGTGATATGCCATACTGATATAAGTTTTTCTTTAAGGATGACATATTACGGTAAGTTGCTCCCAATTGCAAAAACAGATAGATTTAAACCTCCCAATGAAATGAACAGTATGATTTCGCTAAAAAATCCTGTTAACACAACCATGTATCTTAACTACTTTGTACAAGCTCATAAATAAGTTTATACATAACTAACACCATTGACTATCGTTAAGGTTTGAGAAGATCACTTAGTATAATATGGATTTGTACGAATAATTTGTAAGTGTAACACTAATCACCCCAAAATAGATATCCGAATTTTTTAATCTATACAAACCTATAAATACTTTTGTGCTGATGTTCGGTGCACTAGCTTGTGAATCGAAATTACATGCTTGTAGACTGGAAATAAACCCCAGAAGCTCAAGTGTTCAAGGCTATCTTCCAGGGCTGAGGAAAGAGGAGGTGAAAGTGGAGAGATTGAAGATAGCAGGGTGCTTCAAATTAGCGGAGAGAGGAATATAGAGAAGGAAAACAATAAAGACGTGGGTCATTGCATGGAAGGTAGCGGTGGAGTTCTTCTGGAGAGGTTCAGGTTGTCGGAGAATGTGAAGATGGATCAGATTAAGGCTGCCATGCAGAATCGACTGCTGACTGTTACTGTTCCTAAGGCCGAGATGAAGAAGTTTGACGTCAAGACCATTGAGATTTCTGACTAAAAGCATCAAAATTTTCGAAGGAATAAAAAATTATAAAATTTCAGACTTGTAGTTTGTAACCTAACAATGAACTAAAAATTTACCATTCTCTCTAAGTTCTGAACTTCACAATTCCCTATTAATCAGATTATGTGAAGTTAGTAATCTGTGTTGCGGCCTGTAAATCCAGTAGACTTGCATGTTTCCGTCATTTAATGAGTCACCATTGATTAAAGCATGCATGGTTGATTGATTGCTCTTCGGTACTCTTGATGTATTCAATGACCATTAGGAAGCAGTCTACTTGACATTCGTAAAGAGGCCACGGAAAACATGAAAAATACATCAATCATCAAAAGACCAGAAAGTCCAAACCCTTGTTTTAATTTATTTTCATTTCTTGTTGTCTTTTTAAATGTTCAAAGAGACGAATGCAATTCTGTTATTTAATTAGATGTTGGGTGGTGATAGAAACCCTTTCAATAAGTTTCATGTTCGAACTTTCTTTATTAAAATCTGTACAAACCCACAAGCTATTGTCATCCAATTAAACATTGGATGTGACAGCATATCTTACGTTTTATTCTATTGCTTTTAGCTGAGCTGATATTATGCTTGTTTGTTTGTGTATATCCTAAAAGGAGCAGTTACTAGTTGCTTAAAGCAAACATTTCCAGTAGTTACAGAACAAGATCTCCAGGGTAGCAGAGAGATGGAGAAACAAGGGCGTAGATGCCGCAGGCTGGTGCTGGTTCCATGTCCATTCCAAGGCCAGGCCACATAAATCCTATGCTTCAGCTGGGCACCGTCTTCCACTCCAATGGCTTCTCCATCACAGCTGCTCACACCCAATTCAATTTTCCTGACGCTTCCAAACATCCTGGATTTATCTTTCTACCGTATGCCTCATCATATGAACCTAAATCTTCTGATGGTTGGGTAGCTCTAATGACAAATCTTAACTTAAGCTGCAGAGCTCCATTCCAGGAAGTGCTGAATAATAAAACAGAAAAACAGGAGCAGCACGACCAGCTACCGTGCATCATTTATGACGCAGTCATGTACTTTGCAGAAGCAGTTGCTTCCGATCTGATGCTCCCAAGGATCAACTTACGCACTAATAATGCTACCAATTTTCTGCTCTCCCATGCATATTCTCAACTCGAAGAGGACGGTAGTATTCCTTTGGAATTGGAAGGGACATGAACTCAAGCATTAACTTTATGAAAAATTTGTTTTGTTAAGAGTAGTAGTACTTGTTAAAAAAGTGAGCTTGTTTTTAACACTGCTAGTGATCAATTTCTGATGCCCGAGACATTCTTTTTTGTTGCAGATTCTAAGTCAATGGAGTTAGTGCCAGGGTTTCATCCCCTCAGATTCAAGATCTATTTGTTACTACTTTCAAAAATTTACATGTTGTATTGCCAGTACTAGCTACTATAAGAAATATAGGAACATCGTCAGCCATCATTTTCAATACCATTGATTTTCTTGAGCTATCAACACTGGCACAACTACAACCAATTTGCCAAGTTCCAATCTTCTCNAATAGGTCCTATGCACAAGATGGATCCAGTCTCCTCTTCTAGCTTACTGGAAGAGGATACCAGCTGCATCTCATGGCTTGACAACCAAGCTCACAACTCAGTTATTTATGTAAGTTTTGGCAGTGGAGTATCCGTGGATGAGAAAGAGCTAGCAGTAATAATGGCTTGGGGCCACCTAGCCAACAGCAACCAACCTTTCTTGTGGGTCATTAGGCCTGTTACGCGGAAGCTCACCCAAACACAAGCAAACACAAACAGTAATTCCAAAACCAGAAGCAAGTAACCCAAAAAATATACTATAGCATGCAAGAGAATAATAAGAAGATAAAGAAACACGAGATTTATATTAGTTCGGACAAAAATCGGTCCTACATCCATTGCTAATATCAATCATTTATTATAAAGAATCAGAGAGTTACAAAGGAAGATTACACAAGATTAGAGAGAAATAAAACTCACTCTCTTCTTTCTCTCTCTATAATTCTCTCTCTAGAAAAGTTACGCCATTTTCTCTCTTTTTTCTTTCTCACTCCTTGCAGGAAAATAACTTTGCCTTTATATAGGCAACAGTTAGGTCAAGTAAAAATTACAAGAAAATTGCCAAATGTCTGATCGGCATTGTAGCGTGATTTGATTTGATTAAGCCACGACACAAAGTCTTTTTAATTTGTAGGTTAATCGGAATGGCGCTGCGGAGTAGAATAGCATCGAACCACGGCGGAGAACCACGCTGCACTGCGTGGAATCACATTGCGCTGTGATGCCAATTCTCTATCCGATGGCGCCGTGGCGTGGAACCACTTCACTCTCGGGGCGTAAATATGCTGTCCAGACCACCAAGTTGATTTACACCCACGAGGCCTGGTTCAATTCACTGGCTGTTTAACTGAGGGTTTCAAAGTAAGAGGTTTCATAGTGAGATGGGCACCACAAAAGCAGGTGTTGGCACATAGTTCGGTGGGAGGATTCTGGATCCATTGTGGTTGGAGCTCAACCGTTGAAAGTATAAGTGAAGGGGTTCCAATGATTTGTAGACCATTTCTCGCTGATCAAAGGGTAAATGCGAGGTATGTCAGCGAAGTATGGAGAGTTTGGGTTTCAGTTGGAGAATGATTTTGAAAGAGGATAGATAGAGAGAGCTATAAAAAGGCTGATGCTGGAAAAAGGAGATGTGATGAGGCAAAGGGCATTAGATTTCAAAGTAAAGTCTGAATTTTGTGTTCAGAATGGCGGTTCTTCTTATAATAACTTGAGTGGATTGGTAGTCGGTATAGCTCATTAACATGTCAATTTAATGCTATAGATTGATTCCAATGATTTTTCTCATGAGTATGATCCCGTGAACAAAAAGATACTGTTTTGTTAATTTCTTACAGATTGGAAGTTTTGAACTTTTCCTTTTCTGTTTTTCAGCCGTGTGTCAAGTGTATGATTAGTTTTATGGTGATGTTCGGTGTACTAGTTTGTCAATCCCAACTTCAGACGTTTCAAGCCCAAAAGTCCATACGAAAAGGTGCTTTCCCAACAGAAGGCAGGTCGGAGTCTTCTAGCAAAGCATCTAATGTTCAGGAACCTACACGATTCTTTAAACCCTAGCCCACAAACAAACAAGTTTCGGTTTCAAATTCCAAGCCCTTGGTTATACCCTTAAAAGTTCTGAGAAAATGGCGCTGATTCCCATCCTCTTTGGCTGCTCTTGAACTGCATCTTGGATCCCACTTGGGATCCATTCAAGGACTTTCCTTTCCCTTCAATTTCCTCTCGTTTTCCCTCAGGAAACTTCTGCTTTTGTCAACACCCTTGTAGACTGGAAGAAAACCCCAGAAGCCCAAGGCTGATTTTCCAATATTAGTATCAGCAGCTGAAGACATCGTTTAGGTGTTCTATGTTCAAAAATTGTCTTAAATTCATAAAAAAGGTAGGTGCCATTGAACTCTAATTTTACAATAATAGTGTGTCCCCTTGGATTTTTAATGCTGAGCGTTGAGACTATCTGCTTTCTGATACTTTTTTGGAGGAAGAATGGTTCTCTTCCGTGACCCGGATTTGTCAATTTTTTCATCCAATCAATTCGAAACATATGCCGTCGAGGGCTCTAACAATTCATTTTAATAATTTGATAAAGTGTCATTTTAAATTATATTAAGCCAAATTTAAAGGGCAGTTATTGATATTAACCTATTGTCAAATTTTTTTAGCTAATGGTCCGAGTTTAATTAGAATATTAGTGTAAATCAGAGAGATCACTCAAAGTATTATGTACTGACACAATCCCATTAAAATATTTGGCTCCACTTATGATCATGTTTCCGTAATTTGAGGATTGCCAATCGATAAAAGCTTGGTTGGCCATTAGGGGAGCAGTCTTACAATTTATGAAGCAACATACAAATCATAACTAGTTGACGAGTTACTTAAAGCCAGCATTTCCAATAGTTGCAGAAGCAGATCTCTGTGGTACTCAGGGAGATGGTGAAACAAGAGCGTAGATGCCACAGGCTAGTGCTGGTTCCATGTCCATTCCAAGGCCACATAAATCCTATGCTTCAGCTGGGCACCATCCTCCACTCCAAGGGCTTCTCCATCACAGTTGCTCACACCCAATTCAATTCCCCTGACACTTCCAAGCATCCTGGCTTTATCTTTCTACCGTTACGTGATGGTTCTTCATCCAAACAAAAACCTTCTGATGATTTCATAGCTTTTTTATCAGATCTTAACTTAAGCTGCAGAGCTCCATTCCAGGAAGTACTGAGTTATATAATAGAAAAACAAGAGCAGAAGGAGGAGCTCCCCTGCATCATTTATGACGGACTCATGTACTTTGCAGAAGCAGTTGCTTCTGATCTGAAGCTACCAAGCATCAACTTACGCACTACTAATGCTACCAATCTTCTGACGTTCTATGCATATCCTAGACTCCAGGAGGAGGGTTATATCCCTTGGCAAGGTACATGAACTCAAGCATCTTTAATGAATTTTAGTTTTGGTAACAAGGTTGCTAGCTTAGAGAGTGAATTTGATATTACTATGTATAGGGAGAGTACCAAGGCAATTATGCAACTCAATCTACAAGCATATCACTGCTAGTTATTAAATTCTGATACCCTGAGACTATCACTTTTTGGTGCAGATTCCAAGTCAATGGAGTTAGTGCCAGGGTTTCACAACCTCAGATTCAAGGATCTATCTTTTACTACTTTCAAAAATTTAAATATTGTATTGCAACTAATTGCTACCATACGAAATATAGGAACATCATCAGCCATCATTTTTAATACCATGGATTTCCTTGAACAATCAACATTGGCCCAACTACAACAAATGTTTCAAGTTCCAATCTTCTCACTAGGTCCTATGCACAAAATGGGTCCAGCCTCCTCTAGTAGCTTAGTGGAAGAGGAAACCAGCTGCATCTTATGGCTTGACCAGCAAACTTCAAACTCTGTTATTTATGTAAGTTTTGGCAGCGTTGTATACGTTGATAAGAAAAAGCTAGTGGAAATGGCTTGGGGCCTAGCCAACAGCAACCAACCTTTCTTGTGGGTGATTAGGCCTCGTTCAGTTGGTGGATCAGAATCTATTGATTATTTACCGGAGGGTTTCAAAGTAAGTGTTGGAAAAAGAGGTTGCATAGTGAAATGGGCACCGCAAAAGCAGGTGTTGGCACACAGTGCAGTGGGAGGGTTCTGGAGTCATTGTGGTTGGAACTCAACCGTTGAAAGTATAAGTGAAGCTGTTCCTATGATCTGTACACCATATGCTGGGGATCAAAGAGCAAATGCAAGGTATGCCAGCCATGTATGGAAAGTTGGGCTTGAGTTGGAGAATGATGTGGAAAGAGGGGAGATAGCGAGAGCTATTAAAAGGCTAATGGTGGAAAAAGAAGGAGAGGAGATGAGGCAAAGAGCATTGGATTTTAAAGTAAAGTCTGAACTTTGTGTTCAGAAAGGGGGTTCTTCTTATAATAACTTGAATGAATTGGTAGAGCTCATCATGTCAGTCTAATGCTATAGATTGTTTGTTTGAGAGGATATGAATTACAGTAGAAACATACCATGAACTGTTATGTTAATTTCAGTTAACTCTTTGTATTGTTGCTTCATAAATCAGTTTGTACTTTTTATTCTTTCCTTAATTCTCGAGGAATAGATTAGTGTTAAGAAACCACACCATCTATTAAATTAGTAAACGAGAGTTCAACATTAACATTGTTAATACTATTCCCATTGGAAATCCTGTTAAGTACCCTTCAATCATTGAGTCTGATTTTGCGTTAGTCCGTAAAATCTTTGGATGTTTATGTTAGTTTCTTCAAACCTTTAAGGATGTTTATGTGATTTGGCTATGTTATAGACTTTGCAATTTGGCTATGTTACAGACTTTTCAAAGTTTCATCATGGTTGGAGACTTGGAGTTGACTGAATCAGTTAAAAGGTTTGGGTAAAGTGATATAAAAACTTTCAAAATTTGGGTAAAGTACCATAAATATCGTTAGATTTAGGAAATTTTTCGATAAAAATGTTTTTACTCTTAATTACCTTATTCAAACATTAATAAATTAATAAATATTTTGATTTATATTAATAAAAAGTAAAAAAAATTAATCCAACCAAATAAAATATCGAAAGAATAATTTTTTGACACTAAAAAACAATATCTTCAAAAGAAAAAGAAAATTATACATGAAATTTGTTATAAAATATTATAAAATAAGTAAATATATTAACTTTTTAAAATTTTATATTATTTTTCAAATCCAAACATTACTTTTAATTTTATTTATAGGCAAGAACCTTTTAATTAGGATATGATTTTAAACCTTTTATTTTATTAAATTAATTTTTTATGACTTTTTAATAATATAAATTAAAATATTTATTAATTTATTGATGTTTAAATAAGATAAATAAGAATAAAAAATCTTTATCGAAAAGTTTTCTGAATTTTGGGATGTTTATTTTATTTTACCCAAACTCTTTCAGGATATTTACGCTACCATTCTTAACATTAAAGAGAGTTTGTCACTTTATCCATCACAGTTGTTCACACCCAGTTCAATTCCCCTGACGCTTCCAAACATCCTGATTTCTACTGATGATTTCATAACTTTTACATTGGATCTTAACTTAACCACCGAGCTCCATTCCGGGAAGTACTTTGCAAAAGCAGTGGCTTCCGATACGAAGCTACCAAGCACCAACTTACCCTCTGGTAACGCTACCAATTTTCTGACGTTGTTTGCATATCCTCGACCCCAAGAGGAGGGTTATTTCCTTTGCTAGGTATATTAACTCAAGCATTATCTGTAATGATTTTTAGTTATTAATTTGTAATAGCTGAGACCATTTTTTGTGCAGATTCTAAGACAATGGAGCTAGTGCCAAGGTTTTCATCCTCTCAGATTCAAGGATCTCTCTATTGCTACTTTCAAAAATTTGGACATCGTATTGCTACTAACAGCTACTTCACTAAATATAGGAACATCATCGGCCATCATTTTAATACCATGGATTTCCTTAAACAAGCAACATTGGTACAATGGCAACAAATCTGCCAAGTTCGAATCTTCTCAATTGGTCCTTCGCATAAAATCGGTCCAGCCTCCTATAGGAGCTTACTGAAAGAGGACAGCAGCTGCATCTCATGGCTTGACAAGCAAACTCACAACTCAGTTCTATATGTAAGTTTTGGCAGCGGGGTATCCGTGGATCAAAAAAATCTCTAGAAGAAATGGCTTGGGGCCTAGCCGACAGCGAGCGGCCTTTCTTGTGGGTGATTAGGCCTGGTTCAGTTCGTGGATCAGACTCTACTGATTGTTCACCTGAGGATTTCAAGGTAAGTGTTGGAGAGAGAGGTCCCATAGTGAAATGGGCACCACAAGGGCAGGTTTTGGCTCATCTTGCCGCGGGAGGGTTCTGGAGTCATTGTGGTTGTAATTCAACTCTTGAAAGTGTAGGCGAAGGGGTTCCAATGATCTGTACACCATATTTCGGGGATCAAAAGAGGGGAGAATGACTTGAAAAGAGGGGAGATGAAGAGGGGTATTAGAAGGCTGATGGGGGAAAAGGTGGAGAGGAAATGAGTAAGCGAGCATTGGATTTCAAAGTGAAATCTGAACTTTGTGTTCAGAAAGGTAACTCTTTTATAATAAGTTGAATGAATTGATAAGAGCACGTCCATATATTGTTGAATATGATGATATTATGCACGTGTGAGCTAGAAGTGTTTACGACGGCCCATTAGAGAGTCCGTTAAAATGGCCCGTGGATCTAAAGCCCATAAGTTCACAAAATATCTGAATGATGTTCGAGAACATTCGTTATTCTTCCTCAACTAAGTGCCAACTGCCGAAGCCTCGTCCATAATCCAGAAAGTACTAGAATGCCCTTTCCACCAATATAAAATAACGAAACCATCCACCGGTTCTTAAGCAACTAACTTTATCCGAAGCGTTTCTGTGTTGTACACTACTCAGTTCTCAGCTTGGTTCAATTTCAACTCATCAAAGATCTCAGGATGTCGCTGGTCCGAAGAGAAAACTTCTTCGATCCTTTCTCTCTTGACGTTTGGGATCCATTCAAAGACTTTACTTCCCCTTCACTCTCCTTTAAGTTCCCTCAAGAAACTTCTGCTTTTGTCAACACCCGTGTGGACTGGAAGGAAACCCCTGAAGCCCACGTGTTCAAGGTTGATCTTCCGGGGCTGAAGAAGGAGGAAGTGAAGGTGGAGATTGAAGACGGCAGGGTGCTTCAAATAAGTGGACAGAGGAACATAGAGAAGGAGGACAAGAACGACACGTGGCATCGCGTGGAACGTAGCAGTGGGAAATTCTCCAGGAGGTTCAGGTTGCCGGAGAATGCGAAGATGGATCAGGTTAAGGCTTCCATGGAGAATGGAGTGCTAACTGTTACTGTTCCAAAAGTGGAGGCTGAGAAATCTGTTGTCAGGACTATTCAGATTTCTGGGTGAAATAATAAATGGGACTTTGGCAGATAATAAATAATTCTTGTTAATCTCTTATATAATATGTGTTTGAGTCAGTAGTCTGATGAACGTGTTTGATGCAAATGCTTTTTGTAAATGTGAGTTGTTAATTGTATGGGTATGTTGGCTCCTAAGATGTGAAAGTTTCGACATGTAACTGAATGCAAATATATGTATAACTAAGTTTCTACTGTTCTTAACCTTAGCTGTGAAATTTCCTAGTTGAATTCTTCTTGGACCAATTTAACTTCTTATCTAGCATTAGAATTTCTTGACTGATCGTATTTGTGTAAAAATTGCTCATTGGAACCATTATCTCGTAAATATTGCTGGCAAAAACATAGGGGTGTAGCCAGAAGCGTGGCTCGGTCACATCACCATCAAGGTGAGTGGCTGCTACCCTGTTTCAGTTATCAGGTATCTTTTTCATTCAGCCCAGGCCATGTCTCTCTCATTTGAAGGTAAAAGTGTGGTTGGTTAATTGCTCTCGAATTGTTTATGTATATGTGTTACATTGTCCCTCTCTAGTAACGAGAGATAAAATTTATAAAAAGGGTTGAGTAAACTTTTGTTTATGTCAATTTTTGAAGAGATTGTTTTTTCGATGTGACATAAACTTTTAGGGCCACTACGTTGATAGTTTGATAATGATTCTGAAGAGTGAAGAGGCCATAAAATACATTAAACGACGAGAAAGTAAGATGTTGGGTGGTGAGCGCTCTTACGAATGTCGGAGCAGTATGCAAATCGTAGCAAAGAACTATAAGGTAGCAGAGAGATGGAGAAAGAAAAGCGAGAAAGAAGAGCGTAGACTTAAAGTCCGTGCTTCAGCTTGGCACCATCCTGCACTTAAAGGGTCAATTCCATTCACCTGACGCTTCCAAACAACCTGCATTTGCTTTCCAAACCAAGTTCTTCTCGTGATTTCGTGGCTTCTACTTTAGGTCTCAATTTAAGCAGCAGAGTTCCACTCCAGGAAGTAGAGACTCATATGATAGAAAAACAGGAGCAACTCCCCTGCATCATTTATGATCTGTACATTTACTTTGCTGCAGCAGGGGCTTTTCGATTTGAAACTACCATGCATCAACCTACGCACTGGTAATGTCACCAATTTGCTGACTTTATATGCATATCCTCGACTCCAAGAGGAGGTTATATTCCTTTGCATGGTATATGAACTCAAGTATTATCTTTACGGAGTTCTAGTTTTGTTTATAGGGCTAGTAGATCTTGAAAAAGTAAATTTGTTTTTACCATGTTTTCCTTCTGTGAAGGGGATAGTAGAGTCACAAGCCGATTATACCACTGCTAGTTATTAATTTCAGAAACTTGAGACCGTCGTTTTGTTGTTGCAGATTCTAAGTCAATAGAGTTAGTGCCAGGGTTTCAGCCCCTCCAATTCAAGGATCTAGCTGTTGCTTCTTCCAAAAATTTAGACATTTCATCGCAAGTAGTAGTAGCTAATACCCTAAATATGGGGACATCATCAGCCATCATTTGTAATACCATGGATTTCCTTGACTGCCAAGTTCCAATCTTCCCAATACGTCATATGCACAAAATTGGTCCAGCGTCCTCTGTTAACTTACTGAAAGAGGACGCCAGCTGCATCTTGTGGCCTGACAACCAAACTGACGACTCGGTTATATATTACATATGTAAGTTTTGGCAATGGAGTATCCCTGGACCAGAAAGGGCTAGACGAAATGGTTTGGCGACTAGACAACGGCACCCAACCTTTCTTGTGGGTAATTAGGCCTGGTTCAGTTCGTGGATCAGAGCCTACTGGTTGTTTACCAGAGGGCTTTAAAATAAGTGTAATACCCCAATAATATGAAGGGTATACTGTCATTTTCTGTTTACTTGAGTGGCAAATTGGTCATTTTGCACCTATTATATGGCTTTATTTCTTCAACTAGGGCTCATTTCACATTTCATCTTAGAGAATTCTTTGAGGTAAAGGCCACTGAAAATTCAGCAATTGCAAAGGAAATGGAGAAGAAAGTTTAAAAGGTAAGTTTTGAATATTTTCTTGATTTTGTTATGT
>JANKKB010000827.1:0-11134 GCA_026225775.1 Bursera palmeri
GGAAAAGGAATAGAATCCGGGGGAAAATAACGTTCTTCTTTATGGTATATGAACACGAATGAATTTTTTAAGGTTACTTAAGGGAATTTGAAGGATATTGGTTTATAGATTTTAAGAGAGAAATATAGTATTCATTGGTTCATCACTGACACAAGTGGTAGAGGAGACAGCGATTCTATTAATTTCGATGAAGAAAGCAAACCCGTTCTGTTAATTTCGATGAAGAAGACAAAAGAGAATTTAATTTGAGTTTTGACGTAAAAGAGATTTAATTAAAATAATTGAGTGTAAATGATGTCCATTGTAATTATTTTTTAAAATTTTATTAATCATTGGATTAAGTATAGATGAATGGTGGGTAGTTGGTGTGTAAAATTAAGTAAAAAAATTAAGTCTTAATAACCTGATCCTATATATATATATATATATTTGGGTGAAATGTCATAGTCAAGGAAAGTGCCTCCTCTTTAGCTCTTTCCTACCTTCTTCGTCCAGCAAGGAAAGAGCATCAAAATAAAACGTATTCATGCACCTAATCCTTTCTATTTAAAGCTAGAGCAATAGTTCCGTTACTTCTTTCTTAGCAATTAATTGCACAGACTTGGAGAGCTTCTTTGTCCTTTTTTCCTTTTCGTCCTTCTTATCCTTTTTCATTTCAATGGGACCCCTCACATTAACTTCACTTGATTTAACAATTTAAAAGACTTGACTCAATCTTAAAGTCTTCACTCTTCATTACGCTTTCCTCAGACTTCGAAAAGTCCATATCCTCCCCAATTTAAGTTGTGGATAGTTAGATTTGTGTTTTCAAGTGTTGCCAATGGCTTGGATAGAATCCATTAAAAAAGAATAATTATTAAAAAATTATTGTTTAATTTGATATAAATCTGATTGCTAGGAAGGTACCATCACTCCTTAGTCCTTACCTTCCTGTACCATCACTAATTTAAAAATTATTACTTTAACATGGGATTATATGAAGGTACCATCACTCATTACCTTTACAGCTGGTGTCTCTTTCCGAAGATTTATTTAAGAAAATCATTTCACACCCCGAAGTTTTATTTCACCATCCCTACTATTTGGTTAGTAACAATTAAACCCCACTTTCATATTAGCTTTAAGAGAATATGAGTACTGACCTTGGATCTTATTCGTAAAGACAATTTTATCCTCATTTATCTTATTTAAATATAATAAAATAATATATTTTCTTATTCAAAGTAAATCCTAATTATAAGAGATTAAGATAATTAGAACTAATGACCTGCTTGAACATATATCAATATTACCAATGGCCCTCAGTCAGACTGAAGGAGCCACAGATTGACCGTCGACTTATAAAATTCCGGAAATACCCACGGCGCATCTTAAAAACTATGTAAGATAATGTTGAAAATTGAAAATAGATTCCATTCCATGTCGACAATCAATATTGATATTCTTTTGATGTCTTGGTTTCTTGCGAAACCATGTGGATTCCATTAATACTATAATTTTATGGCAATCTTGAATTATTACATGACTCCCAAGTTTGATGGTTAACCTGTAGGCCATTTTTCCATTTTTTTTATGCATAATCTCCCTGCAGCGTTGCATTTCTTCCCCTGCATAATATTGTAGCCATTGCCAGTACTCAAATTATCGGCTATTTTTTTTTGTTTGCATATGTTTTTCTTTAAGAATGAGGTAAAATGGAATTCACTTTAAGTTGTCACCAATTTAAATTTAACTGGATTAACATTTTAGATTAAATTTTTTAGACCAAATTAAATTTAGATTAACAATCGTTTGCGTTAACATTTTTTTTTTTTAGTGCAAACTGCAAAAAAAATCAATTCTGTCTATTTCTAGTTAACGGTTCCTATTATTCTCATTATGATGGAGAAAAAATGGAAGACAGTTGCTTATATATAGATAAAGAAATAAAATGTTTGAACTTCTTAACATTGTGAAATAAAACAAGAGACACCGTGATGTCTCCTAGTCAGCAACTGCCCAAGCAGCAAGGAAACTTTCAGGACATTCAATAAATTAAGTATAAAATGACATAAAATTCATTAACAAATGAAGAAAGAAGTTAATGATAAAAAAGAGTGAGTATGAGTGGAGCCCAAGAGGCTGAAAGCAAGCACTAATCAAAAAGGTTATAATGGGGAAGTAGAGAGGGTGTAGAGGAGGGCCATGTGACAGAAACACCAACTTACAAATTTCAAGTGAGAATGAAGGGAAAGAAAGTTAGAATTTCCACGTAATTAAAGTACATTGGTATGTTTTGGCTGAAGCAGCCAATATATTTGACTTTTAAAATTCGAGAAGTTCTGCAGAATGCCAAAAGTCCATTGTTAGACAGTGTCTCCCTCACGGTCTGACCGTATGAACACAAAATCTGTATTAACAATCAATATTGTATACATAATTTGTATTTACAATCTTTATTTCCAATCAATGTTCCCACTGGCTAATAAAAATACATAATATGGCCTCACTGGATAATCAATGTTGAAAAATCTCGAGTTGATACCGACAAAGTAAACTTCGATTAATCTAATCAAGGAAATAATAAGTATAGCCTACAAATAACTCAAATAACTATCCCGATCGAAATTAGTAATTGCAGACCAAAATAATCAATAACAACAATAATAGTAAGATATAAATTTTACGTGGTTCAACAATATACCTACGTCCACGGGATAACGAAAAATAATCTTTATAAGAAAAAACCACAGAAGAAGATTACAAAGACCTCTTGAGAACAAACTGATCTCTCTCTAATTCATTAGAATAATCCCCAAAGGATTAATCTATTCTCACTTCTATGTTTCTCTCAGCTAGATTGCTATGGAGAAACCTCTCAACTCTCATAAATATAGATTGCTCTCAACTAGAGAACTAGACTTTCTTTATATAGTGTTCTTAGGCTCCCTGCTATTGCTTTCCTAAGCGATGTGGGTTTCCTATACTATATAGGAATCATAATTCTTTTATACTCCCCTTCCTAGTTGAAACAATATTTTTTTAATTCATTTTACTTGCCTAAAAGGGTAAAGAGGATATAACTAGGATTCTGCAATAAAGTCCTTTCCTAACTCTAATTGATTGCCATAATTTTTCACAATCAAAACACAATCGTCCTGCTTACTCTCCTCCTTAACATCTCGGGTACATCCTACGTCCTCTCCTGTACTCCAAATATCCACAGCCATCACTCAACAAGTAATAGAAACCACAGTCAGAGGCTCAGACCATATGCCATGGTCGTGGTCAAGACTATGTCTCACGATCGTAAGCAGACCGTGGATCACGGGCTTAGCTAAAACCGTGGCTCATGGTTTTAGAGATCGTCTTCTTCGGAAATGACAACTCCGATCAACTCCATTCACAACAACACTCATTCCCCATTCAACTGCAATCAACTCCAATCATCACCCATCCCCTACTCAAATCGATTCAACTCCATTTCACTTGATACGTAGTCATTGTTGCTGTTTATTTAGCAAAGTAGTTCTCTTCTAGTCAAAGTTTCTAATTACCTGATTGTAAAACTTCTATGGATTATCTTACTTAGATTGTGGATGTTCAAACCAGCCTTTGCATCACACTCAATTCCTGCTAACAATACACCGGAGTTACTGACCATAAAGCATGAGAACACTGTGATAGACTGCCAGGTAAGAACCTTAAATGATGATCCAATTAGCCTATAGTCTAACTTGGGATGGGCAAAGCCAAAGCCAAAGCCACGTTCACCACTATAATAATGATGAAGCAGGACCTAGTGGAAGTGGCTCTTCTACTGATGATCAGNGCCGGAGCTAGTGTGATTGGCCCTAGTGGTGTGCCAGAGGAAATAACAGCGAAAATATTTAGTGATCTTCATCCAATAGAACTCAAGGGAAAACGCATACAAGATTAAAATATGCGCTTATTTTTTTTCATGTTTTGATTATTCTGGACTTTAATTGTAACCACTTGATATATGCTTTAGTGTGGCTTTCATAACAACCTCAACTAATTATGATAGTTATCTTTTATCTTTTCTTTCATAATAATTAGATTATAATGGATCTATTGTTATGAGAAAGTATAAAATTTAAATAAAAAAAGTTAAGTTACCTTAGTCTAAACCTTAATTAATACTCTTTTGTGTTTAATATGGGTTGCAGGCCGAGCATGACTGCTATTCGGCGCTCATTGATTTCCTTACTAGCACCCCATNCTCCAATCTTAAAAAGGATAGAAAGGTAATAAAAATTAAAAAAAAAAAAAAGGGAGTCTCCAGCCACTCCGACATCTATCATCCTCTTATGTGATTAATATTTTAATTCCTTCTATGTTTCCAATGCCAACCTTTCAAATTTCTTAATTTTGTTATTGTTTCTTTATATATATATATATATATTTATATATTTAAAATGTGAAAATATGCATGGTATTTTCTAGCATGTAAATGATCATAATTGTTTTTCAACTGGTATCACTTTATGATGATAGTTGGTAAGTTCGCTAATTTGATTAATGGACAACTGTAAGATTTTTTAATTGTATNGAATATTATGTTAAAAAGTTAAATATACGATGAAGAAAGAGAAGAAAAGAGCTCATCTTTGAATCTTCTTCTAAATATGAATTTGAATTTGACTTTTTCAGAACCATTCATATATTTGAAAGCGTTTATTTTTTGTTTTTTATTTTAAATCTGACTCTAAGATAATTTTATCTTAATTTAAAAAAACTAAAATTTATAAACAAAACATTTGAAAGTTGCTTTTTGGTTGAAAGTTGTTGAAGAAGAATGAAAACGTTTCTTTTGAAATAATAAGAGAGAGGTGGAAGACAGACAATCAAATCCTCTAAAGAGATTTGCTCCAATAATTGTTTCAGAATNCATGATTGAATTGTTAAGATGAATAGGTAGAGCTGGTGATAATATATCAGATAATTATTTTAACAAAATATGCAATTAAAATAACAATAATAAAAAGTAGTTCTAGTCAGCCCCCATTTGTCTTATAATCAGACCTTATCTCATCTCTAATTTGGTAGATAAGATTGTAATTTTAAAAGTTAGTAATGTTTAAAGATTTATCTTTTTAACCATTTTTACTAGACGAAAAGTTATAATTAAAATGTAATTTTTTTAACAAGCTTATAATTAAGATAAATAAATAGGCATCTCAGGTTATTTAAATAAAAAAAAAATTCAGGATAACAAAGGTTATTAAAAATTAAATTATGCAATTGAGAGAACGTGACCAATAGCGTTATCCTGAATTTTTAAAAATTAAATTAAATTGGTCACAACAGCGTGACCATAATATGACTAGTTTGTATTCATGGGATAACGAAGTTCAAAACAATCAATCAAGTAAAAAACAGAAATGAGAAAACAATTAAAAGAAAGAACTCGCATGCAATTTATTCCTGGATGCTTTTGCCCTTGAGTTCGATTATGGGATCAAATTGATTCTCTAGTTTCGTCACCATCCATATCAGAAGAGCCACTCCCACTAGCTACTTGTGATTGGGCAAGTTGGATGATGTCCTCCAACCGAGGTACATTGGGTCCTTGGAACATAGTTTGAACAAACTCTGTATCTTCTAAGTATACCGCACGAGCCCCACACTTCTTAAACTCAAAAGCTGGATCACTACTAAATTCACATTTCAAAATACGTGATTCCTTCCCTGCGGTGTCTTTAGCACATGGTAAAAAAATAAGCCATAGGTGATCTGACAGTGGCACCATGCCTGCTTCTAAAAGAGGTCTTCCATACCGGTCATACAAATATCCTTTACATTCAAAAATAAGGCGGAGCTTGCGAGACGCATTTTCTGTTTTTATTTGTTTCTGTTTATGATCTTTGACTTCAAAAGTAGCAAGGATAGCAACTCCTAAGAATGTGAAATCAGTATTCGTCAACTCAGTGGTTATCGAATTATTGGTACTTCCATATGTGAACCAATCTGAAATTGAACCCCCAGGTAGAAAAATGTCTAGTTTCGAATCCCAAACAGAAACTTCCTATAAAAATAAAATTATGAATTTGTTACTAGGAATATTGATTAAAATAAATAAATAAGCCTTAGACAGAATCTACACACTAGCACTAATTTGGGTCTGATAGGTCAAAATCGGGATTTGATTTGGAGAATTAATTGATAGAGAGAGGGACAGAAAGAAAAGGATACCTGAGGCAGGTAACTCATCCACGATCGGATAAAATTGGCAATGTGTGGATCGTGGCTTTCTTGCTTCTCAGACAAGTCAAGGACAAGTGAGAAGATCTCTCGAATCCTGGCTTTGGCTACCAAGGCAAGATGTTGTTTTAGCAATGAGAGTGCCATATCATCACCACAATGATTCTCCAGCAATCTGAAACAATTTTGAATGTCGTAAACTCGAAGCCCGAACCTTGAGAATCCTAGTGGACAAATCAATGTTTTCAATGATGGACAGTTGTATGCGCATAGATATTTTATACTTGATGGAAGCTCTGACAAAGTTTGAAGCTTCTGGCAATCTACGAGTTCTAGGTTTCCAAGCCTAGAAAGTTGATTAATGCTTGCAGGTAAGCTAACAAACTCGTTCCCCCTAAGATTCAATATTTCCAATGCAGATAAGCTGCCAATATCGCTTGGAATTGAAGAGAGATTACAATAACTTAGATCAAGTCCTGTCAAAGACAATAAACCTTGCAGCTGGGAAGGTAACGAAAAGCTTACAGAACTTGGGCCCGCATCTACCAACAAGGGCAGAAACCAATTCCATCGTGTGAGAGTTCGTCCTTTGCATTTTCCAAACGATAGTTTTTTAAGGTTCTTTAAATTCACAATGGATGGAGGTACTTTTGTTATAGCAGTTTTACCAGCATCAAGTTCCTCCAAATCTTCACAATCCCACAAGTTCTCTGGTAATTTGTCAATTTTGGAGCAGCCTAGTAGCAAAAGGATTTTAAGGGATCTCCATCCAGAGACTATTCTCGGAAGACTCTGTAGGTTTTCGCAGTCTTTGAGATTTAATACACTAAGCCTTTGGAGGTTGCCAATAGATGGATGAACCTCGTATAAGTTTGAGCAACCTTCAAGAATAAGCCTCTCAAGGTTTGGAACATCTCTGAAATTCGGGGTTCTGATCAACTTTTTGGAGTGACTGAGTTTGATTACCTTTAACCTATCTAAATACTGTTGGAAACATAAAATAATAAAAACAAAAAAAAAAAAGAGAAAACATCATCCATGAAATTGAAAATTCAAATAAATAAAGTTTTGTAGAAAACTATAACTCATACCACTCTTTCCTTCCAAAGTAGTTGACTGCCACTATGAGACATATGAAGTTCAGTAAGTTTCTCTGGTTTGAAAGTTGATGGCAATGATTTTAGTGGGTATCCATCCCATTTGAGGATCCGCAATTCATTGGGAAGAAAATCAAGGCCGTTGGGGAGCTTCACATCATGGATTTTAAGAATTCTTAGCTTATGCATATCTAAGAATGTGTCGGCTTCTAGAAACATCTCTCTCGATTCAGATGAGCTTAAGTATATGACTTCAACTTTTTTTGTTCCCTATACAGTAATAAACAACAATGATTACATAAGAAGTAAACAAATAATAAACTCTTATAAAAGAATTTCACTTTACTAATATAATTTTTTATGTGTCACTTACCTTCTTGTTTACAAGCGCAAAATGGATATCATCGTAAAGCCATAACCTGCTTCGATTGTATGGTTCTTTTGGTGATTCTTGGTAAACAATGTTTTGAGCCATTTCTGTTAGCAAACTGTGAACACATAAACGTTCACAATCGTATCCACTAGTAACTATCAAAGATTTATCTTTCAAATCTCTAAGTCCAATTTTTGTGTGAAAATCACAAGCATCTAATATTTCAATCATCCGGGTTTCTTTCTTGAAATTAAACAAACATGAAACATCTAGGAAAATCTTCTGGTCTTCTTCCTCCAGACTGTCATAACTTATTTTGAGAACATCCAGAATTTGTCTTTCAGGGGTTTTTTCAAGCCTATCGAGTGCACTTTTCCACTCCTCTACACTTTTACTATTGAGATAAGAACCCAAAACTACTAGAGCTAATGGAAGGCCATTTGCGTAGCTCACAATTTCTTTTGACAACTTCAGAAAATCTTTAAGAGGATGGTTTTGCTTAAAGGCATTCAAACTAAAAAGTTGAAGAGCTTCCTTAGTCTCTAAAATTTGGGGCTTGTATATTATATCCACCCCATAAGCATTTAGTAAATGTTCATCTCTAGTTGTTATGATGATTCTACTTCCTTGACCAAACCATTCACGATCACCTACCAATGCTTTTAGTTGCTCCAATTTATCTACATCATCTAGAACGAGAAAAACTCTCTTATTACGTAGCCGCTTATAGATCCCTCCATGAACACCCACTATAATCATATCCTTTACTTTTAAGGTTTGTGAAAGAAGTTTCTCTTCTAAAGCGTCTAAACCATATTTTTCATGAGCCTCTTTAACCTTTGAAAGAAAGCTGTTACCTTCAAATTGATGCGAAAACATGTGGTAAATGACCTTGGCAATAGTTGTTTTTCCTATGCCACCCATCCCAGAAATCCCTATAATACGAACATCAGACAAACCCATATCTATATATGATATCATGTCCTTCAAAAGAGAATCTATTCCAACCAAGCCCCTCGTAAAAATGGAGTTTAATGAATGGTTCAATTTAGTCCATAAATCTCCCACAATGTTTTGTATAAATGCTGCTTCGTGCCTGCAAAGAATATAAAAAGATTAACTCCGTTTATTAACGTTGAGACAACACTATTATTAGAGCAAGTCAAGATATATTTTTACAAGTGGAGATTGTCGAGTACGGAATAATTTGTTTTTAAAAAAACTGTAAATCCTTAATAAAGCAAGAAAGAGAACGTACCCCTTCTGTAAATCCCAACCAGAAAGATTAGCCACTTTTGTCAAAGCTGCTCTCCATTTCTCCAATTTCTCATTTCCAAAAGCTTTTTCAAGATCCTCGAAGGCCTTCCCAAAGCTCCCTGTTTGTTTACGCACGTCAGTTGGTTCCACATCATAGAAAATCGGCACGACAGTCTGATTAATCTCTTTCATGCATTCAACAATCTTCAGAAGCTCGTCCAAGCACCAGGATGATGTAGCATAGTTTCTTGAGAAGACAACGATGGAAAACCTTGATGCTTCAATTGCTTTTAGAAGCTCTAGAGAAATGGGTTTGCCTCTCTCAAGTTTTTGATCATCTCTAAAGAAATCAATCCCTTTTAGATCCAAAGCACTGAAGAGATGATCAGTGAAGTTCTTGCGAGTGTCTTCTCCTCTAAAACTAACAAAAACATCGTATTTCAACCATGCACGGGAAGAAGAAACCCCTTCATTGCTCTTCAAAGACATTATTGAAACTGATCTCCAACTTTGCTCTGCTTTTTCTGCTCTAAATCTTACCCTTTCTTCTGGTCAACTTTGCTATGCTTTTGGCACTTTTTATGAAATGTGAATAGATGAAACAATTTCCCTGATTAATCATGTCGTCAAAGTTAAAAGAAATCCATAATATTGTTTCACAGCTGGTATCCCTTTACGATGATTTATCTCTTTAGTGTTACTGAAATAAGAATTGACATAAAGAGAGAGATATCCTTTCTAATCTATTTGTTTCTACTTTTGTTCTTCCTCTTCTATAATATCTTTTCTATCAACCACTAATTATATTAATGCGATTTGTTCAGGTGAAAACAGATCAAGAAAGACTCTTGGTCCAAAAATACAGTTGGGGTGAAATGGTATTTCATCAAAACTTGGGGGCCGAAGATACGCGTTTCTTGGTTGCATTCTAAGAAGCATCCAAGGCAAAGTGCAGCTTCCACGAAGTTTCCGAAAGGTAATTTGGTTATAAGGGTAAAGACTAAAGACTGAAGACTATTCCATCAATTATTACAACAGCATATTAGCTTTGGAATAAAGTTGCTCCGGGTTGAAAATAAATAAAAACTACTTTAGAACTTATTAAAAAAATCTTAATCACAGACAAGCATTTGTTTTTGTATTTGAAAAATATTTAATATAGTTAAAACTATTTTAAAGGCTTTAATGTTAGTTTTATAACCTTTTAGTCTAAATTTGTTAGCCCAAACAGCAACGACTTTGGGTTAATAAACGTTTTATATTTGTAGATTAAAAAAAATTTAGAGTTTATGTCAACTGATAGAGTGATTGGAAAAAAAAAATAATTGACCAAAAAATGGACCTTTCTTTCAATAAATTATCTATTCATTTATGTGAAATGTCAACCATTTGACCAAATTCAGTTAGAATTTGCAGGTGTTGATTAAATTAAATTGATTAACGAATAGGTTTGTCACTTGAAGTGGATACTTAATTAATCAATTAATCATGCTAGATAAAGTTTTTGCATAATCAATTTATAATAATTATTGATACGGTATATTGTAATCCAAATTAATCTAATAATTATGGCTTATAACATTATCAAATAAAAATGATGATAAATTATGATCTAATTGATTACTACCCATCAATTCAACTTGGGTGTAATATTTGTTTTACTTAAATTACTTAAATTATATCTATAATTTTATTTCCAATTTTTTATATGATGCATAATGATTTTCGATGTTTGAGTCAATAATTATGTGAGTTAATATAGTTAATTGCCTTCTGGACCAGAGATCTCGAAGACCGATCAGGGATAGGTTTTCTCTTCATTTTGATTTCATGTTCTATAAACCTATCTTCTGTTTCATTTATTTAGAGAATGAATAAAACAACTACTAATTGGTCTTTGAGATCTCTGGTCCAGAAGGCAATTAACTAGTAATCTATAACTGAATAGGCCTAATAACATGTCGTACCTTATAGAAGTATGTAGCAATTATCTGCTTCACTGAGACTCTGCATCCCGGCCTCTCACCTTCAAAAACACTGCATAAAAGCAACAGTTACTCATGAGCAATATCTGTAATCTTTATGATCATCTAAAGCTGCAAGGAAGAAGAAGAATGATGGAAGTTCCGGGAGTCTAAGAGCCACGGTCAGGCCAAGACCGTCTCAGTCTTTTACAGGCTGTGGCTCACGGTCTTGGTGTAAC
>JANKKB010000828.1:0-14407 GCA_026225775.1 Bursera palmeri
TGACATAAGTAGATGTGTGAGGCGGTTTGTTGACTGTCGTACACTCTCCTTGGAAGAAAAACGATATGTCGTTTATCTTTTATTAAATAAAATAACGTGCCGTTTGCTTCATATATGGACAAAGGAGTAACTATTCAATTTTAAAGAAAACGACTCGACGTTCATTTAGTGAAGAAAACAATGACTTGTCGTGTATTCAGTCAAAACACGTGTTCTAATGAGAGAGTTCCAGGTCCGAATCGAGGAACAACAAGAAAGGCAGAAAACCCGGAAAATTAAGAAGGAATAATAAATAATTAAACAAAACCAACGGTGTTGATAAACTCCATTGTTACATCTGAGTCGTCTCCTCTCTGCTCTTTTCTCCAGCGTCCGATCCCCTCTCTTTCTTCCTCAATCCTCTCCATCTAAAGCCTCTCCCTCTCTCGCGCGCTTTTACAAATCCCTGCACTCACACCACCAGGTCCGTTTCTAACAACTTAACTAACTCTCTTTCCTTCTATCACTCCTCTCTCTCTTTCTCTCTCTTCATTTCTCTCTCACTTTTGCTTTCTCTCTGCCTTAGGTTTTTGTTTCCGTTTAGTTTCTGATTCAATTGACAATGATATTGATTTGTGATGGTCTTGTTGTCGGTGGTTGGTGTGACTTTGAGCTAGGGTTTGGAGATGGCGGCCGAAGCACCGGCGAGTCCTGGAGGAGGTAGCCACGAGAGCGGCGACCAGAGTCCGAGATCGAATGTGCGTGAGCAAGACAGGTACTTACCGATCGCGAATATTAGTCGGATCATGAAGAAGGCGCTTCCTGCTAACGGCAAGATCGCTAAGGATGCTAAAGAGACTGTCCAGGAATGTGTTTCTGAGTTCATCAGCTTCATCACCAGCGAGTAAGATGTCGTTTTTTTTGTTATTATTGAACAAATGGTCAATATTGACGTTTTTAATCGGACGTTTGATATGTAGGGCGAGTGATAAGTGTCAGAGAGAGAAGAGGAAGACGATTAATGGTGATGATTTGCTTTGGGCTATGGCTACGTTAGGGTTTGAGGATTATATTGATCCGCTCAAGATTTACTTGACCAGATATAGGGAGGTGTGTGCTTTGCCCTTTTGTTTTTGGCTTGTATGTTTGTGTTTCTTTCTGGCTGTCTGTTAGGTTGCCGTGAAATAGTGAAATTGTATTCGGCGTTTCAGATAGAAATGAAAAGTTTACTCCTATAAGCTGAAAGAATTAGATTTTGAATGTCGTTTGCTGATCTTTCCATTTTGGTTTGATTGCATAATTTTGAATTTGTCAAATAGTTTATACTGACGGAGCCTTTTTTTTTTTTGGTTTGGATGTATTTCTGGTTGATTACTGGATTCGATGTTTCACAGATGGAGGTAACTTAAATTCTATTTCTTAAATTCATATTGTTTTACGACTAAGATTCCGTGTTTTAGACTTTTGAGTTGTTATGTTAAATGCCGGGTGGTGTAACTTATGCGAATTGTTAGGGTGACACTAAGGGGTCTGCAAAGGGTGGAGATTCATCTGCTAAGAAAGATGTTCAACAAAGCCAGAACCCCCAGGTTAAATTGATGCTTTCTTTTTTATGAGATTGTTTTCATTTTGTATTTAAAAAAAAAAAAAAAAATTCTGAAGGAACTTGTATGCAAGCTTCCTGTAGTTTCTCTCACTCTTTGCACTTTCTGGTGTATAATTTTGACAGCTTGCTCATCAAGGTTCTTTCTCACAGAATGTTACCTATGGGAATTCTCAAGTAATCTCTCTCTCTCTCTCTCTCTCTCTCTCTCCACTTATGTGTGCACATGTGTCCATCACCTACACCTGCATGGTCACCCTCAAACAAATACCACAGTGCATGGAAATCCTTGTGCATAGATTGATGTCAGTTCTAATAATCAAGTGAAACGTTCTGATGATTGTTCTTATATTGACTAATAAATGAACTGGAGAACAATAGAATTGAAGATATTGCTGTTTCTGCTAGTGATGTCCACGGTAGTCCTTATAGCCACAGGTGAGACAACCCTAGAGTTTAAACATAGTTCTATTTAAGATTAACTTATAATCATTTTACCATATGTATCACTCTCTCCGGACATCCATTTGGGGCTTCAGCTCTGTTGTTAAAGGGTAATGTGGTTTTCGGTTTTAGGTTCTATTATAGTCTTGCGATATACATGAAGTGAATAGGAATAGAAACCACTTAATGTTGCAAAGGATAGAATTCCTCAACCTCCTCCCTTAAGATCTTATCGACTTTCCTTAAAGTTTTGTTTAGTTATAACTAGATTGGTAATGGAGATGGTATGAACCATAATGAAAGAGTGATTTCTACAAGTTGCTTATACATATTTTTGTATAAAGTTACGGAAAGATTCTAGAATTAACAATGGATCTGGACTATATGCCCTCTAAAATAGAGGAGCATTGTCATAGTGACTTTTGGTTCTTCAGAGCTGAGAAATACAGATATTGAATCAAAATATGCATACAGCTTCTATGGATTTCTTGATACTCATAGAAAGATAGGATATAGTATTATCGAATTTGTTCGATGTTGTATAGACAACATAGCATGCTATCAAAATGTCAATTATGTATCAAGGATATCCTCAAACTATTTGATATATTTCGTAATCTGAGATTTTATCTTTAGATTTCATGTAATGAAGAACTATCATCTAGATAACTAGTTATAAGAAGTGTATGTATGATATACTGATATGATACAAGGTGGCTCCCTTCAAGAAGTATGTATGCTTTATCAGTGCAGGGAACATCCACATGGATTGTTTGTGATACTAAGTCGACAGTAATTGATTGTGCATATAAGTATATCACCCCTAATTGCTAGTCAACTATTTGTGAGCATTGGAATAGCAGATCTGTTACTTGTTTCAATGGTGTAATTGGAATTCATCCAATGGATCAGCAATATTGATGCAGCGTGGTATAGATAGAAGCAGAATTTGCATACACAATGCTCTCACAACCCTTCTATAAACCAAGAACTCACTAATTCAGGGAATATAGGAACTAGAAAACTCTCTTACAGAGCATATTCAATAACTTTAATAAACAAATCCTAAATGAACTAGACTACATCAAATACTTACCAATTATTATTTTATTTGGTCTTAATTAATGGTGCACATATGCACTTATGGAGAATATGTTGAGTAAAGCAACTATATAGTATATGTTGAACTGATATTTAGTGAGAAATTACAAACAGTCATGTTGACCCCTGGAGTGCTCTTTATGATCCACTGTCCAATTCAAGCATTATATACTCCATGATTGTCTTTGCTAGTTATAAATAATGTTTTAATTGTTTGAATGATCTGTGGTTTTGTTAAATTTATATTGCTTAGATGATCACCTATTCTTTGAATGTGATGATAGCTCCTAATTCTTGGAGTTGCCCAATAGCAATTACCAGTATGAAGGTAAACAATGAATAATTTTTTTTTTTTTTTGGGGGTGGGTGTAGGTGTAGGGTTTTATTCTAAATATGTATGATGCAGTTAGGTGCTGTAATTATTATTGTTGGTGTAAAAGAGAGCATTGTTTTGTTAGGTTATCATAAAACAACTGTACCCAAAAAATTAGGCTAATAAATAGAAAGGGCCAATAATAGTATATAAGCTCGAACATGCCATCTAACATGAAAGACACATGGATCAAACACAATCAAAATAACACTTAGTATGATATAGTTAAGACAATACAGGTTTTTATTATTATTGTAAGATGTTGATGCTATATCCGCCTCTATTGAGCCTTTACATCAATTGGAGTATCAAAAAATCATGCTATTTTCATTTCTAACTTTTTTAACCGTTGCCATTGCATGTCAAAGCTTGCTAGGTGAACCACTACTAGCATTTTATTTTCGATCCTCAGCTCAAGTGTAGTGCTTATGCAATCACAAGCGGAAAGGATTAGTTATATAGTGGTTTGTATTTTGCTTTGCGAATGGCTTATTCCAAAATTTACTTGTAGCACTCGAGGCCTATAAAGCGGACAATATCATACAGCATGGAAACAGGTTGTTACAAGTGGGATCAAAGCCAAACCTACCTTGCGGGTGTGGCCAAATAAATTGAGTCCATTGTTTGGGCTTAGATAGCGTACATGTCTGTGGGCTTAGATAGTCCACACTAAGACGTGTGACCCTTATGGGTGGTGGATTGTGGAAACTTGAGACCTAAAGTGGTAAAGGTGGGTTCCATTTCAGCATCCCACATTGTTTAGTTAAATTGGTTACTAAGCTATATATATAATCGGCCCATTAGTATGAGGGCTTTTTGGGGAAGCCCAAAAACAAAACTATGTGGGCTTGGATTTAAAGCAGACAATATGGTACTTTGTTGGAGCAGTTTGTTACATTGTCCTAATGAATCCCAATATTGCCTTCTTTAGGTACATATAAGTTAGGGCCATACTACAGTATTGGGCTGGTAATTAAGCATAGAAGGTAATGAAAGATGTTAATATGGTGAAGTAAATATAGTGTCAGTACATGCATTCATCTATCCAGAAAGTAATTGTGAATAAAATTTTTGAAATAGGGGTGTTCTTTTAATATTTTGAGAAAGTAATAAATCGTCTTACAACCTACCCTGAATTTGGAGTAATTTTGTGGATACGTGCTGAATGTGAACATTTTATGGTTTTTAGAGTTGGTGTACATGACCACTTGTCTTGAGTATGTCCTTTGTGTGAAGATGTTGATTATGTTATTTTTTTTTTTAATTTTTTTCTAGTCTCTTGGTAATTTAATTAGTTTTCTTTTAGAACTCTTTGAAATTCCATTAGGAAACGAGTAAACATTTTCTTCAAGATGACAATTTCCAAACTTATTGTGTTCTGCTAATATGTATACTGATCTTTCACCTATTTGCAGTCACAGGCACAACATGTGATGGTTCCTATGCAAGGCACAGAGTAGACATCATTACTGCTTAAAACCAATTAATTCAAATCTCGATGAAGACCTTTCTTTGGTGCCCTCAACTCATTTCTTATTGAACCATTAATCTGATGTGAACTGGTAACATTATGGGTAGTTCTGGTCCGTTTGTTATGTTTTAGGTTTGTAAATTTTTCTTTTGGATTAGAAAAACGTTTGAAGAATATTTTGTAAATCTTGGGACATTTTCTTTCTGTAATATGTAGTCCGGGCAATTGGAAAGGAATTATTATTTATTCTATGCAACGGATTAGGATATTTCTTATGCTGATGATTTGACAGGTAATTACTTGTGTGAGGCTATATTGGTGTCCTCATCAATAGCTTAGTTGGTTAAGTGTGTTGTAGTGGAGTAAAAAGTTTCAGAATCAAATCCTCGTTAGACCAATATGAAACGAGAATTTATATAATTTGTAATATACATGGAAAAATGTGTTGTGTTTACTTTTGGTTTTGGATGGCAGGGAATGGGCTGAGATGGCTTTTAATTCTGTTGCCCGTTCCCTGTATACTGTTTGGGGAGTTGGAGGACAAAGGGCGTGAGAGCAAACTATTAATATTTTATAACGGGAATCTAGGGATAATTTGAAAATTATGAAATTCTGTGCTTCTGTTCTGTGTACTTTTGGTGAGGATACTGGGGGTTTTCCCGTTCGCCGCGCTTGACTCGGTGCTGGTCGGACCCCCTTGTTTGCTTTATGCATTTGGTTGACTTTATGGCCTGTCGATTTCCTGGAAGAGAAAGGCTGTCGTGGATGCTACTTCACCGGTCATTTATGAGCTTTTTTCCTTTTTTTTTTTTTTTAATACTTTACATTGCGTGCAGAGGAATTTTGAACACTTAATTTAAAGTAGAATATCAGAATTTGTAGTTTCTCTTTTTGCTGGTTTCTTTTGCCTTGCGGGAAAGTTATTTCCTAGGTAGTCCCTAAAGTTGTAGTTGTTGGAAGAAAATTTCATTGCGTCGTCCTTTGTATATTCGGTCAAGGAGAATGTGTGACATGCATGTTGATATTATGCGGTTCACTAAGTGGAAATTTTACATTGATTTTTTCTTTTTTACACTTCGAAGAATAATCTAAAGGTACCCATAAATGAAGAAATAACTGATTAAAATCCTGATGTATATGTTTATGCTCTTTCTTAGTAGTTTCCAGTAGATAAAATTTTTCTGAAATTGCAAACGATACTTCAAGGAAATTTATTTTTGTAAAACTAAAATTATTTATTAAGAACAAATTAGATGGTGGTGTTCCAGTGATATTCAATTTTTTATTTTTTTTAAAAAAGAACTCTTTTTTGCATGTATACTTTATGCTTTATGTGCCAAATTGAATTTTTTAAGTCGGTATGGCTTTGCGCCTCTGCTTTTGCTTGCTGGTGAAGTTTTTGCTTCTTTGCTATAGAGCAGAAATTTTGTTTCCTTCACTTTTACGTAGTGTAAGATACGGTGCCTTCAAACCAGTTCAATTCTACTTTCGTTCATTTTTTTTTTTCAAAAAAAAAAAAACTCTGCAATCTTCTCTTTTATTTGATGCCTTTTATAAGTTGATAAACCACCATTTAATGCGTTTAATGTCATTTAGATATGCTTAATGCTTATTTATGTTTCAATACATAAGTTTTCGGAATTCAGGGAGTCTCTTTTAGTCTGTAATGTTATTGTTATTCAAGTCAGATAGACAAAAGAAAAAAATTGAATGACATAATCCCTATTAGAAAATAATCTTGTATTTTTTATGTTTTTTCTTAGAAATTCATACTATCTAAAGAATTAAGTAAAAAAAATTACTTAACGGTGGCTTTATTCTTCACTTATTTTATATTTATCGAAACAGGGATCCCTATAGTTATATTCTAATTTTCTCCACAACTTTTACAGGACAATTACTATTTCTTTAAGACTAGAACATGAGCATCTCCCGAAAATATTGGATCAAAATGGGCTGGGCCCAGGGTCCAAACACATTGAGTCATGAGGCGGTGCTGACTTCCGAGACCTGCAAAAGAAAGTCTATTAATCTGACGGTCCAGAGCCCAAGTTATATCATGACGTTGACAACTATGATGCCAATTCTGCCTAAAGCAATTCCAAACTTCAGTTCGAACGGACACGCTAGTCATCTCTTTGGGCCCCACCACACAAAAGATGATCATAGGAAAACGTATGGTGAACACATCGTGGACACACTTTTAAAATGCGAAATACACCCGAGCGGTAGACGATTCCTACCTCCCAGTAGTAGAAGCTTAATACAATTACAACCTTCCTCTATTAAGATTTATCTTCCCACATATATCTCTTCCTATAACAGTACACACCCTGTTCCTCCTCCTCATCATCCTAATCACAATCACAATTACATACCCCCAATATTCTACCTTTCATATTTATAATCAAGGGAGATTGAGATTAAAAAAAAAAAAAAGAGATATTAAGGAAAGAAAAAAAAAACCCTTGTTTTTCACCATTGAAATTCAGGTCTTCGATTCTCTCGAAGGCCGATTAAGAACTACAACAACTAGGTACATTAAATGTCTCTAAATTCTTCAATGTGATCGCGTTTGTTTTTATTTTGATTCTCTTTCCATTTGATTCTTGTTTCGTCTCTCGAATTGACTGTCGTATATGAATACGTTGTTGTGTTTGTTACCAACGAAGTAAGTTTTCGGTGCTTTTATGAATCTGTTTCATGCTTGGTTGATATCTGAGCAAACCCTAACTTTTTCTTTGGTTCCTTAAATCCTTTTGTCGATCGTTTTTTTTTTTGTAAACCAATGTGGTGGTTTCTTTTTTTCTTTGTGTTCAGTATGTCTTTTAAGTTCTGAACTGAACTAATTTATACTTTTTGTACGTGTAATTTTTTAGGGTCTGCGAGGTTCTGGTAGTTTAAGTTCGTGAATATTTGACTGTATAGCGGTTGATTTCTTTTTTATTTTTTATTTTAATTTGTGAACTAAATTCAGGTGGTTTTTGTTATGTTGATTCTGTTTTTGGCTCTGAAATGGCGACTTTATTCTCATTTATCTGATGAATAAAAAAAATTGAGTTCACAGGTTGAACTTTTTTCTGGAATTTTGTGGTAATAAATCAGAGAGATCGATGGGAAATCGTGGACAAAAGCGAATGGAAATGGCTGTTGATTTGCCGGATGATAAAAGAGCTTGTAGTTCATTGGACTTTAGGCCAAGTACATCCAATTCATCTGTTCAAACCCACCTGAATTCCACGAACTCCACATCTGAAATTCACCATAACGATATGGATACTTCATCTTCTGCTTCAGCTTCAAGTCGATCAGAGGAAGAACCTGAAAAAGATTCAGGATATGGGTCTTGTGATTCTGATGATGCTGACCCCAGACATAGAGGTCTTAGAGAGTTTCAGAGGAGAAGATCATCTAGTGATCTTGGGAGATTGAGGAGTATTTTAGGGAGCTTGAGTGAAGAGGGTGATCCTTCTAGACAAGTAGTTGCACTTACAGAGCTATGTGAAGTGTTGTCATTTGGTACAGAGGATTCACTTTCTAGCATGATGGCAGACTCATTATCACCAGTTCTTGTAAAGTTGGCAAGGCATGAGAGTAATCCTGATATAATGTTATTGGGTGTTAGGGCCATAACATATTTGTGTGATGTGTTTCCTCGGTCATCTGGTTTGCTTGTTAGACATGAAGCAGTTCCTGCTCTTTGTCAAAGGTTAACTGCGATCGAGTACTTAGATGTAGCTGAACAGGTCATTTGATTATAAAGTTAATTTTTCAGTATTTTTTTTTGTTTATTATAATAGTTTTTTAACTATTATTTATATTTTTATGTAGTGTTTGCAAGCACTGGAAAAAATTTCTCGGGATCAACCACTTGCTTGCTTACAGGCTGGGGCTATCATGGCAGTTTTAACTTATATCGATTTCTTTGCTACAAGTGTACAGGTAAATGAATATTTAATATTTCCTTGGACGAATTTATGAAAACAAACTTATTAATTTTGGCTTTTGATTTCAATTTTATCTGAAATTGGAGTCTTTAATTTTTCTGTTATCTGCATTAGAGAGTTGCACTTTCCACTGTGGTGAACATATGTAAGAAGCTTCCTTCAGAATGTCATTCATCTTTAATGGAGGCTGTTCCCATTTTGTGCAATCTTCTTCAGTATGAGGATCGACAGGTAGGAGTTCTATTTGAACTATGTGGCTGTTTGCTCATAATCGTCTCAAAAGTTTGACTTTCCAACTTACTTATCTTACGTTTCAGCTAGTTGAAAGTGTAGCCATTTGCTTGATAAAAATAGCAGAGCGATTGAGTCAGTCTACTGAGGCCCTGGATGAACTTTGTAAGCATGGACTGATTCAGCAGGCTACTCATCTTATAAACTTGAAGAGCCGGACTACTCTTTCGCAGCCAATTTACAATGTATGAAATTTTTTTTTTTTTTAAATCATATTTCTATTATTTCTCATACATTTCCCACGATGGGGCCTAGAATAATAAAGTGATTGACATTTTCGTATGCAGGGCTTGATCGGGCTACTTGTCAAAATTTCATCTGGTTCATTTGTAGCTTTCAGGACTTTATATGAGCTTAACATAAGCAGTATATTGAAGGATATATTATCAACTTATGACCTCTCACATGGAATGTCTTCTCCACATATGGTTGATGGGCATTGCAATCAGGTTACATCTTTGACTTTTGCAATTAAGTATAGGTTAATTTAAGAGGAAAGGAACATAATCAGAATAGTTGAATTTAGGTCAATTATGTCTTTAATGAAGTTAAATTATTGATTTTATATTTTTAAGAGGAAAAGGTTTAGAATCAATATAAAAGAACAGAATTGTTATTGCTCTTAATTCTTTTCCAACAGGTACATGAAGTTCTGAAGTTGCTAAATGAGCTTCTCCCTACTTCAGCTAAAGATCAATGTGTTCAGCTGGTTTTGGATAAGCAATCTTTTTTAGCTGATCACCCTGATCTTCTAACAAAATTTGGATCGGATATACTTCCAATGTTAATTCAGGTTAGTTTCTGATTTACAGCTGAACTGCAGTTTGTTGTCCTTTCCTATCTTTGTGATATATTCTTCACCCCTCACACAGGTGGTTAATTCTGGTGCGAATATATATGTTTGCTATGGCTGCCTGTCTGTTATCAACAAGTTAGTTTATTTGAGCAAATCTGACATGCTTGTTGAATTGCTTAAGAGTGCCAACATTCCAAGGTGAATCTGGCTTTCATGTGTTTAATGTAACAAATATTGGATATATCATCTAAAGCTAATGAAATTCTCTGGTTGATGTGGCAGTTTTTTAGCTGGTGTGTTCACTCGAAAGGATCACCATGTGCTTATACTAGCTCTAGAGATTGCTGAAATGATCCTGCAGAAGTTTTCTGATACCTTCTTGAACTCCTTCGTGAAGGAGGGTGTCTTTTTTGCCATTGATGCACTGTTAACACCAGAAAAATGTTCACAGTTGTTGTTTCCAGTTTTTAGTGGCATCCAGCTGTGTTCTAACTCAAGTCAGAAGTCCTCTGGAAGGGAGGTTCTAAGATGCTTATGTTATGCTTTTGATACTGGTCAGTCTTCTGCAGCTTCAGAAACAGGGACTTGCAAGCATGATAAAGATTCTGTCCACAATCTTGCAAAGGACGTTAGAACCAAATACTTCTCTCCTGAATTATTTGGTTCTGAGAAAGGACTGACTGATATTCTTCAAAATCTCAGAACTTTTTCTGCTGCTTTGAGTGATTTAATGAATGTGCAGACTAGTAATGATGCTTCTGTTCAAAATGAAGAGAAATTTTATTGTATATTGCATCAAATAGTAGAAAAGCTTAATGGAAGTGAACCTGTTTCCACTTTTGAGTTCATTGAAAGTGGAATTGTTAAATCATTAGTGAATTACCTATCTAATGGACTATATCTGAGAGATGATAGGGAACATCGTGGTACATATGATAATTTACCTATTGTGGAGAAACGATTCGAGGTGCTTGCAAGACTGTTTTCATGTTCTTCAGACATTATTTCTGAGCACTTGCCTATGTCAGCATTGATACAAAAACTACAAAATGCATTATCTTCTTTGGAAAATTTCCCTGTCATTCTGAGCCTTGGATTCAAGCAGAGAAATTCGTTTGCTACTGTTCCAAATGGACACTGCATAACGCATCCTAGTTTAAGAGTTCGATTTGTGAAGGGAGATGGGGAGACATGCTTATGTGATTTCTCTGAAGATCTTCTAACTGTTGATCCTTTCTCTCCATTGGATGCGATTGAAGGGTATTTGTGGCCTAAAGTTAGCAAAAAAGGATCCAAAGAGGTAGAATCTGATGTGCAAGCTATGGACCAAATGAACTGCCAGCCTCTCGATTTACCATTAGATGGAAATTCTATTCAAGGTGAAAGTTCACGGCTTGCAGAGCATGAAAGTATGTCCACTGATTTGCCTCCTGCCAAGCTTGACAATATGTCCACTGATTTGGCTGAGATGCATGTAGTTCTTGTAAGCTTTTATAACTGAATTTAGCGAAAGATTTGTTATCTTGTTTCTTTGTGTTCATCATGGAGAGTTCATGAATATTTTGGGCATTACTTTATTCGCAATATGCTTGTATGCAGCAGGTAGATGAGGCTAATGTGCCTGTGGTTGAATCTAAACAAGCAACTTTAAGACAACCAAATCCTAGTGAAGCATCATCTTTGCATGAAAGTAATGTTGTAAGTATACCTTTTCAGAGAGTATAGTCTTAACTTATGATGTCTTGCACAGGTCAATTTGGTTCAGTTGCACGTTGCTTTGTTTTTGATTTACCTTCTGCTTCTCTCTCTCTCTCTCTCTCTCTTTCTAATAATATCTGGCTTGTTACTGCAGTGGAATAATGCAAAGATATAAATTATATAAGCTCTGCTTAACTATGTTAATGGTTTATATATTTCTGTTATTCTTTTATCCCTTACAAGTTTTATTACAAGCTACCACTCATTTTATGTTTCAGGATTGCAATAATGACCATGGTTCATCCAAACTTTTTCTTTACCTAGAAGGGCAAAAGCTGGACCGGAGACTGACACTATATCAGGCAATTCTTCAACAGCAAATAAAATCAGATAATGAAGCTATTTCTGAGTCAAAATTGTGGAGTCAAGTATACACAATAACTTATAGAAGAGCTGTGGAATCAAATTGTGATGATCCTCAAAATAGTCTTCATTTAGGTCAAAAGTCCTCTCCATCAGATAGAGATGAGTCACATATGCATTTTGCTTCATTTTTCTCCAACATGTATGCTTGTGAACTAGCTTCTGACTTGGACAAGTCAAGCCCTATTTATGATATATTGTTTTTGCTTAAAAGTTTGGAAGGAGTGAACAGGTTTACTTATCATTTGATGTCTCATGAGAGAATGCTTGCATTTGCTGAAGGTGGACTTGATAACTTGGACCATTTGAAGGTAGTAGTTCGTTTACTGCACCCAAATGAGTTTGTGAGTAGTAAGTTAACAGAAAAACTAGAACAACAAATGCGAGTTTCATCTTCTGTTTCAATTGGTGGTATGCCTTTATGGTGTAATCAGTTAATGGCTTCATGCCCATTCTTATTTAGTTTTGAGGCAAAATGTAAGTATTTCCGATTGGCAGCATTTGGTTCACGACACGTTCAGCCTCATCCACTGTATAATAATAACTCAGGGGCACCTAGTGAAAGGCGATTATCTGCTGCTAGTTTGCCTCGAAAGAAGTTTTTAGTTTGCCGGAGTCGGATTCTTGAGTCTGCGGCACAAATGATGGACCAGCATGCCCGCCATAAGACACTTCTGGAAGTGGAGTATGATGAAGAAGTTGGTACTGGACTTGGTCCAACTCTGGAGTTCTATACCCTAGTTAGTCATGAGCTTCAGAAGTTTGGCCTGGGAATGTGGAGAGGTGATCATAGTTTGTTGGCCACAAGAAGAAGCTTGCAGGTTGAAGATTTTGAAATTTCAATGTCACCTTCTGGTCTTTTTCCTCGTCCGTGGTCATCGGCAGTAGATATATCAGATGGGATACAATTTTCTGATGTATTAAAAAAGTTTGTCCTTTTGGGTCAAATTGTAGCAAGGGCTCTTCAAGATGGACGGGTGTTGGATCTTCCTTTCTCCAAAGCCTTCTATAAGCTTATTCTTGGGAAGGTATTCTACATTCTCAGCCTTAAAGCTTTTCAAAATTCATGTGAACTTGATGTTATAATATTGATTTTGATTCTAGTAATTACTACTTAGGCAAAGCTGCTTTTTCACAGGAACTTAGTTTGCATGATATCCAATCCTTTGATCCCGAGCTTGGTTGGACTATAATGGAGTTTCAGGCTCTAGTGGATAGGAAAAAATTCTTGGAATCAGTCAGTGGGGAAAGCTCAAAATTTGATCTTGACTCGTGCTATCGGAATAGTAGAGTTGAGGATCTTTACCTTGATTTTACACTTCCTGGGTATCCCGATTATGTTCTTGCTTCTGGGGTTGAATATAAAATGGTAGGCATCTTTGATATTATTACATTTTATTTCTCTATTTATTAATAGATTGCAAACTCAAGTGGTTCAATTGGCACCAACTTTCTAGGTAAATATAAATAACTTGGAGGATTATACAGCACTTGTTGTGGATGCTACGATAAATACTGGAATATCCAGACAAGTGGAAGCTTTTAAATCTGGATTTTGCCAGGTATCATCATTTTGCATACCATTTTCTTTCTTTAGTTAAATATGAATGTGGAAGGACCACCAAAAACCAAAATTCGTAGTATATTCTATGTTCTCCTAATGTGTTAATACTGAATCGAGGGTGGAAACTGTGTTTAGCTATTTCTTCAAAATTGGTTAGTATTTTAGGTAGAAAGGATAGTATTGGAAGTCAATTGTGCATGTGAGAGGCTCATGGATATGCTTGACACATAATGGAATTTACATTTATTCTTTTCTTCAATTCTTAATCATGAAATGACCACCGAAGACAATGGTGGGTATCAGGATCTATTTAAGTAGATAGATCTTCCAACAGCATTATTACCTAGTTTGTGGGAGAAGTGTGGATTTTAACCGAAAAAAAAAAAAATTATTATGACCATGTCTCCCATTCTTGAGTTGACCCCATTTCGTTGATTTATCTGACTTCACCCTTGAACATTTATAGAGGCACAAAATTTAGTTTGCAATATGTAGAATTTACTTTATTCTGTCAATCATTTCAGATGATAATTTCTGATTTGTTGTGACCAAGTTGTTTCTGTGTGGAGTACATCACTTGCAAGTGTTTATAAGGATGCAACATAATGGACAATAAGAGAGAATACTAAAACCTAGAGGGAAAATTAATTGAGGGGGCATTGGTGAGTGCTCTGATCTTTCCGCAAAAGCTCTTGAAAATTCTTCTTTGAAGATGTT
>JANKKB010000828.1:14457-41874 GCA_026225775.1 Bursera palmeri
TTAAAGTTCCCCTACAGTTTGCAGTTAGTAGTTCTTTTTTTTTTTTTTTTTGGTTTAGGTGGTGTACCCTCGAAATGTAATGCTACTTGAGTAGAGGCTTTTCTTCTTTAACAATTCTCTAATTTGTGTTTTTGTTTTGTGATTGACTATATTTCATTTATTTTTTCTTTGATTCTTCAGGTTTTCCCTATTGCACATCTTCAGCCTTTCACTGAAGAGGAACTTGAGCGCTTACTTTGTGGAGAACGTGACTTCTTGGCTGTATGTACATCTATTCTTTTGATGCAGTAGTGCAAGAGATATACATATAATTCTTTGCTTTTATTTAATATTGTTTTAGCAGTTTAATGAGCTTTTGGATCATATCAAGTTTGATCATGGATACACAGCTAGTAGTCCTCCCATTGTTAATGTGAGTGATATTTATATTTTTTATTCTTTTGGTAGTCTTGTTTTTAGAGTTGCATCTCAGTGGATCATAAACTTTACTCTTGTGGAATATCAGTTATTGGAAATTATACGGGAGTTCAACTATGAACAACGACGAGCATTTCTTCAGTTTGTGACAGGGGCACCTCGGCTTCCTCCTGGAGGTTTGGCATCTCTTAATCCAAAATTGACAATAGTGCGAAAGGTCTAAAGCTCTAATACCCGATTTATTCCTCAAATTTGTTTTGGAGTTATTTCTAACTTTCATTTTATTCACTTCGTTCATTTTTCTTGTTTTCTGCAGCACTGTAGCAACTGCGTAGATTCTGATCTTCCCAGTGTGATGACCTGTGCTAATTACCTGAAGTTGCCACCTTACTCCTCAAAAGTGACCTTCTTTCTTGACTTTCTTGGTTGGATAATTCTTTATATTTAAGATTTTTGTTGGAAATGATTGGACAAAGATTTACGATACTTGTTTTGCAGGAGAGGATGAAGGAGAAACTCTTGTATGCCATAACTGAAGGGCAAGGGTCATTCCACCTTTCTTAGCATTCGGAGGTACATAAAAATGTGAATTTGTAATTAATAGAGATAGGTGCTGGTGGTGTAGATGACAACAGGAGAGGTGATAGTGGTGTTGTTGATAGCTGCATGAGGAGCTGATTGTTGCCAGAGCAAAAGGAAGCTTCTGTCCTTACTAACTCATTTGTGTGGGACTTGTACATAAGTGGAAATTCAGGGAACTTAATTTACTTCAAGTTGGGATGCTGTACAGGAAGAAATTGTGGATGATTTCAGATAGGTTGATGGGTTGCACTACTTACATTTCATGTAAAAATCTCTGTACAGAGATCTTTGTCATAGAACTAGTGTTTTCTCTTTTCGCTGCAGCAGTGCAGCCTAGTCTTCTGTTTATGTTCACTTACTGATATAGTTAATTTCAAAATTATGGGCTTTTTTCCTTTTTATCTTTTTGTATTTTGCATCTTATTCTATTTTATTATATATAAAGGATGCCTTTGCCTCCAGCGCTCCCCATTTCCATGTGCAATGATTCTGTAATCTGGTTTATCTGGTTCTTGTTAGCTAAAATACTATGCTTTTAGCTTTAAGTTCTGATTGATATCAAAGTATATACCAGTTCCATGCCAAAGGTGTTTATTTTATTTGAAACAGGATCAAATAAACAACGGTTAGGTAACCACTAATTTAAATGAATGGCACATATTGGAAAAAATAAGAAAAATAGATTCCGTAACTGACAAGATGACTGAATGAGTCGACGTTAGGACATTCTCTTCCACAAACAAAGCCGACAACATTATCTCCTCTGTCTCTACCCTGTTCTAAGCTCAACGGCCTCCCAAATGGAGCAGCCATGAACATAACACTTCCATCCTCCTCCTCCACTTCATCATCACCCTCACCAACCCCTAACCCTTTTCCCTTAACTCACACTCTCACCCTCCACTGTGCTCCTTCACCACCTCACCCTTCCACAATCACCACCTTCAAATCCACGCGCCCAGTTCGCGCCCAATCCAACGCCACGGACCTCTCTCTTACCACTTCCACCACTAACCCGTCCTCCACCTACATCAATAATGACCACACTCTTCTTACTCTCCTTCGACAACGAAAAACTGAAGAAGCTTGGAATGTTTACATTCAATCCACTCACCTTCCCAACCCCACTTGCCTTAGCCGCTTGGTTTCTCAGCTCTCCTACCAAAACACAACCCTAAGTCTTACTCGTGCTCAGTCACTCGTCACGCGTCTCCGCCATGAACGCCAGCTTCACCGTCTTGATGCCAACTCCCTCGGCCTCCTCGCTGTGGCAGCTGCCAAATCTGGCCACACTCTTTATGCCACCTCTATTATTAAGTCCATGCTCCGCTCCGGCTACCTCCCCCACGTCAAGGCCTGGAGCGCTGTCGTCAGCCGGCTCGCCGCTTCCGGTGACGACGGCCCTACCGACTCAATCAAGTTGTTTGATTCGGTGGTTCGTCGGCTACGCAAATTCACGGACCCGGCAGTTGTTGCAGACTCGAGACCTGACACGGCAGCTTACAATGCTGTGCTGAATGCGTGTGCTAATATAGGTAATACTAAAAAGTTCTTGCAATTGTTTAATGGAATGGCTGAGTTTGGTGCTGAGGCTGATGTTTTGAGTTATAATGTTATGATTAAGTTGTGTGCTAGAGCTGATAGGAAAGATTTGCTTGTGTTTGTGTTGGAGAGGATTCTTGAGATGGGTATTCCTTTGTGTATGACTACGTTACATTCGCTTGTAGCTGCTTATGTTGGGTTTGGTGATTTAGAAGTGGCTGAGAAGATGGTTCAAGCAATGAGAGAAGGGAGAAGAGACTTATGCAAGATCCTTAGGGACTTGAATTTCGATGATTTGAGTGAAAATGATAATGAGGGAGATGAAGATGTGTTTGAAGAGTTGCTTCCTAATTCAATTAATCCGAGTAGTGAGCCACCATTGTTGCCTAAAGTTTATGCTCCAAATTCGAGAATTTACACCACTCTAATGAAGGGTTACATGAATGAAGGTCGTGTGTCTGACACAGTTAGAATGTTGGAAGCAATGAGACGTCAGGATGATAGTGCCAGTCATCCTGATCATGTTACATACACAACCGTTGTTTCTGCTCTTGTGAAGGCCGGCTCAATGGATCGGGCTCGACAAGTGCTAGCTGAAATGACGAGAATTGGTGTGCCAGCAAATCGTATTACCTATAATATTCTGCTCAAGGGTTATTGCCAGCAGTTGCAGATTGACAAAGCGAAGGAGCTCCTTCGAGAGATGGCTGATGATGCAGGGATTGAGCCTGATGTGGTTTCATATAATATTTTGATTGATGGATGTATATTGATTGATGATAGTGCAGGGGCTCTTGTATTTTTCAATGAGATGAGAGAAAAAGGGATTGCTCCCACCAAGATCAGTTATACTACATTGATGAAAGCTTTTGCATTGTCAGGTCAGCCAAAGCTGGCTAACAAGGTGTTTGATGAGATGCATAAAGATCGGCGAGTGAAAGTTGATATAGTTGCTTGGAATATGTTGGTTGAAGGCTATTGTAGAATGGGACTGATTGAAGATGCGAAGAAAATAGTTCTGGAAATGAGAGAGAATGGATTTTACCCTAATGTGGCTACATATGGGAGCCTTGCAAATGGGATTTCTTTGGCAAGAAAACCAGGAGAAGCACTTATTCTTTGGAAAGAAATAAAGGAAAGGTGTGAGGTGAAAAAAGAAGGCGTGAATTCAAAATCCGATTTACTGCCACCATTGAAACCCGATGAAGGATTGTTGGATACTCTGGCTGATATATGTGTGAGGGCTGCCTTTTTTAGGAAGGCTTTAGAAATTATAGCATGCATGGAAGAGAATGGGATACCACCAAATAAGACAAAGTATAAGAAGATTTATGTGGAAATGCACTCAAGGATGTTTACTAGTAAGCATGCCTCACAGGCCAGGCAGGACAGAAGAAGAGAAAGGAAGAGAGCGGCTGAGGCTTTCAAGTTTTGGTTAGGTCTACCAAATTCTTACTATGGCAGTGAGTGGCGACTAAGTCCTACAGATGAGGGTGACTACTTTTCAGATGATTCCATGTAACTTTGTGTAGTACTGTATACTAAATTACTTTGATTGGAAGTCCTTGGAAGAAATCAAAATTTAATGTATCTACAGATTGGACCAAATGTTATAAAAACTTTAAATTTTAGTTGTCGTATTCATGAACCACTAAAAGGTCGCCGAGTAATGTCACTTATACAACTAAGCTATCGGCTTGTCACAACTCATAAGCTAATTCATTAATCTTTTCAGGGAAGTTGAATTAAGTGACTCAAAATTGATTCCCATTAAAGATAGGTTATGACAATTACAAGCATTTAGTTGATATGCAAAAAAGTGTTATTTATGGTTGATATTCTTGTATAAACGCACGGTTTATCAAAAGGTCGCCATTTGGGCATTGGGGTGAGTGGATTCCAGTAATCATGACCCTGAAAATAATGGTTCATCTGAACACGAACAGAGACAAAATAAAGTTGATCTGCCCTCTAGTGCGGCAAAACTTCAGCCTCTTGGCTGACTACGTGAATAAGATGATGATAGCACCTGCATGGCAAAGCACAATCAGTCAAAAGTTGCGAAGTTCAAGCTATCCTGTCAATGTTATGGTGAATGTTACTGGAGAAATATCCATCTAGTTATGAATGATTTAAATCAGTAACATTTAGATATCATCACATACATGAACATATCCAAAAATAAATAAATAAAACAAAAAACAGATTAAAAAAATTGCGTGAACATCAAGCAATCTGGGACTAAAAAGGTCAGGAGGCCGAAGGCACCAAACGAGCATAATCGGTAGCAATCTTATCTTGAGTTGGTTCTAACTTTCCAAAAAGTGCATAGAACACAATAGAAGTCAAAAAGAGGATAAAGAAGTATGCAGCTCAGGAAAACGTTACTATTAAAGATCTTACTTTCTTTTCACTAACAATTCAATATATATATTTTACCTCGTTTATACCAATAATGCATATTTTTGTAATTTGAACACTTTTAATGGAATGTCTGTAGTTGTGTGCCGCGAGATTCAGAGTTAACAATGTTATATTACCTGATAAGTCTTTGGCCCCTTCTTTAGCAAATAACCAACCGTGTTTAAGTTATCAACAAATGTATCAATATCAGGAACTCTTAGGCCAATCCTATCTGCTAAACTGTATATTTCCTGTAACACAAGTAATTATGAGGATGACTTAATTTTAAGGGGAAAAACTAATGGCTAGAAATGGATAAGGGTACATACAGAAATTGAAAAACAATCTTTCTGCTGCCTCTCTGATTGCTTATTGAGGGCACTTAGAAACCGTTTTGCTTCTTTCTGTTGACTCATCCCTCCACTCCGACCAAAATCCACGAAACCATGCTCATCAACATACTTATCATATAGGGATTCTTTCATTATTTCAACAACATCCTGCAAAGCAAAGGCTCAAATACATCAAAGTTCAAATGTAGGATAGCCTAGCATTTTACATCAGCACATAATAGTTCAGTGTTCTTAACGAGTTAGTCAAAGGTTGTTAATTAACAAATTGTCTCTTTATCAGTGCTTCAAAATTTAAATCCATAAGCATCACCAATCAATTCAGCTAGAACAACTATTAACTGACCGTTCTCTGAACATATTAACTTACCAAAGCATCTTGATTTGTTATTTCTTCTCTTAAGTCTAGCCTTGCTCGAGCTTCTGCCAGCCTAACCAGACTTTCAAGTTGCCTTGCTGTTATAGGTGTACTATCAGCAGATGTATTATGGTCTCTCAGTTGTAAGTAAAACTTCTGTAGGATTTCTGCTGCTGGTTTTGACATCCTGATACGCAAATAAATAAAAAGATGAATTTTTACCAGTTTTAACATTTGCTTTATAGTTTTACAGCAGATAATGCTTGTAGAGATCATATCAAATCACCTAGGAAAGACAAAATTTCTTGCATAAGCAATATATTTACGAAGAAGTGGAGCAGGTAATGGTGCAAAATCAATATCCTTCTTTGGGTCAAGTCTTAGCCTTGAAACTAGAGAACCACTTTTTTCACTTGCATTTACCCCTTCAGTATTCTGTGATGCTGCTTTTCATAAATCAGAAGGCATACCGTGTCAAAATGAAAATCCTTTTGTTCATATGGTTTTACTAATATGTAGAAAAACTACGTCCTAGGCCAAAATTCTTTTAAAAAGTTGTAAATACACCACCTATTCTTAATCTTTTGGCTGCTGGAGAATTTTCTTGGTATCCTGAATGAAGCTGCAAGATAGACGTTCGAGTCAATCATAATTCAAATTAGTCTCTGAACCCAAAGATTAAAAAGTACTTGTATCTGCAGCTGTATAACAACTAGTAAGTATCCAACCACTTTCAAAAACTTCGTAACACTCCCAACAACAGTATTGAAATACTTTATTGTTTTTGGACCAGCATTAATTGTCAAAAGAGGAACACTTACTGACATGATGTGCTCTGAGACTCTCTTATCCAGTAGTTCATCAGGCTTATCGAGCAATATGAAAACCAAATCAAATCGTGAGAGGAGAGCAGCACTCATTTTCAAATTTTCGTTCACTGTTTTTGCACGGCTGCAATTTGGATATTCAATATTACTTATCACAACCTATATAACAAAATTCAGGTATACTTTACAGGAATCATTGATAATATTCTTCAATCAGAAAGAACGAGTTTATGTAAGGTTCTTCAACAGGTTATTTAAAATACGTTTCATCCATGAAGTCATAGTATAAGGTTATAAAGACAAAATTATTATTACCGTTTTGACCAATAAAATTGAAAATATGTAGTGAAATGAAGAACAAGAGAATAAAAAATTAGAAAGACAATTCACATGCTATATTTTCAGTTTTAAGTAAATCATGAAAGGAACACTGGTTAACAACACAGATCAAAGGATCAGTGCTGATATAAGTAAATTTAATCATGGAACAAAGAAGAAAAAATCTAAATGTATCCAGTCTTGGCATAAAACAGTCCTCTACTAAAATAAAGACCAATAACAAACTTCAGAAAGATTACTTATAATGACCACCAACAGGATTTGCTGCAGCTAAGACAGAAGTTCGTGCTGATAAACTGGCCACAAGTCCAGCTTTTGCAACAGAGACACACTGTTGTTCCATGGCTTCCAGTAAGGCCTGTGGTAATTGCAATAAAGCCACAAAAGTAAAATTATAGCATTTATAGTTGGATAAATATGATTAATTTGCGAAGCAGCCCGGACAAACCTGGTGTTCTGCAGACATTTTATCAAACTCATCAATACAGCATAATCCACTATCAGCAAGTACCATGGCACCTATTGAAAATGAATAGTTACTAACAAGAATAAACATTGAAATTTTCATCCAGGAGACAGAATATAAAAACTTTTAAGATGTCATATGGTCCGAATGTTCTATGCTTGTACAGTTTTTGGTAGCAAACAAATAATAACAAATGCAGCTGAGATGCTATAGAAACTTGGTGTATCATCTAGACCAATTTTCTCAAATTTTTTAGGTTTTGGAAACCAAAAGAGTTTTGGGGTCAACCAATTTTGGGCACTGCACGATTCATGAGGACCATAATTCTCTTGACAGCTTATAGCCTTGCTGCTGTAGCTTATTATTGTAATAAATATGACCAGACAAAAAATATATATTTCCAATCTTACTAAACAGAGCTGAAATACTTGGACAAATTTCTTCTGGAGCTTAAGAGTCATATAAATTATTATGAATTTTCTTATTTTCTTCACATCGGTGTTACAGTTTTAATAATAGTTTACCTTTTGCAAATGAATGCAAAATTTAACACTTCTAAATATTTCAGATCAATAAAAGATGATTTTCTGTGCAATTCCCCATTTTATTTATGAGGTTTTCACCCTTTAAAGAGTTTCAAACATCAGATTTGCCCCCTGAATCAAGTGCAATTCCAGAAAGTCAGTGTCCCCCAGTGCCTTACTACCAGTGGCCAAAAGACATTCAAAATTGACATAATTAAATGAGCTTATATCTGTCATAAATGAACTTATATTTATGAACTGTGTAACCTCTCTCTGAAACAAAAGACATTATAAGGTAGTACCAAGAACCAACAATTTCAGGTGGACAATCACACCAAATCTCCATTTCTAGGGGTAATAGACAAGAAAATTTTGAAAAACTGGTAAAGATTGCCTTTTGTATTATCTTTGTACTAAGCTTGTTTACAATGACTAGCAAAACCATCATGTTCTTTGCTGGTTAATCTGAAGTCAACAAAAATGATAGCCAAAATATCACAAGTTAAAAAAGAATAGTAAATGACTACCAGCCTCAAAGGCGTAATCACTGGTCATGGAATCCTTTACTACAGCAACAGTGAGACCAGCTTTTGTTGTGGCATTACCGCAAACATATATGCCACGAGGAGAAACAGCAGCTGCTGCTTGTAGTAGTTGGCTCTTGCCTAGTCCCGGATCACCTAGCAAGAGGAAAATTATTAATTTATCAAAATTCAAGTCTTCTACATCAATATAGAAGCATGCACTATAACCTAGACTTGGGCCAAATTTTGATGCTATATCATTTTACTTCTGACTACATATCAAACTGGCTGGCCATTTTTAGTTTTATTACAAACATAACAGAAGATATTAAGCTTACCAACAATAATAACATGGATGTCTCCTCGGACAGGGACCTTGTTTCGATCCATTGAATGTTTCCTTACTCCACCAAACAGCGCTAATGTTATTCCCCCTGTGAAGAAACCAATAAATTTAAATGAATGCACTATTCAACTTTCAACTCTACTGACCCCGCCAGATAAGAAATATTTGAATGTGCAAGGATAGAAAGTAGGTTGTCCACAATCAACCACATGCCACACATAATTCTACTAGGCACCAGATTCCTGTCAAATGTAATTGTTGATAAGACCAGCCAATATATTGAGATCCACATCGGGGCAGAAGAACCTAAGTGAAAGTGCTTAAATGAGGCTTGGCCCCTCTAACTTGTAAGCCAGTTTATGGGTCTAGCAACCAGGCCTTCAACATTTCAAATCCTAACAGAGAATTAGTGCGTCCAAATGATGATTTTTTTTTTCATGTATTTCGGCAATGTCATAAATGCTCCCCTTTTTTTCTTTAAAAAACCTCAGGTGACTAGGATGAGGTACTTTGGTTGGAGAATCTCACACAGCAAGATAAAAAATTATTAATTTCCCAAGGAGGCAGAACACCATCTTGATAAGCAAAAGACAATGAATTAGTAACATGATAGAAGAAATAATAGGAAAAGAAACCGGAAGTGGTACCAGGAAATAATAATAAATAAATATAAATAGCTCAAGAATTTTGGGGAGATACTGGTAAGGAGGAAATGCACATACAAGTTTACCTTTAACAAGTTCATGTCCATAGATAGAAGGACATATAGATTGAACTATTTGCCGGAAGGTATCAGGACCATATTCCTCTGAAAACTTCACAATAAATTCCAAATCCCTTGGAGAGAATGAGAATAAGTCAGCCAGCTCTGTAGCTCTAGCATTAGAATTAGAATCTTGCAAATCCTCAGCAGTAGACTGTGACTTGGAATTCTTTATGGAAACTGCTTCAAGATACAAATAGTAGAATCCCTGATTTTTGCTTTTGGATTTACCTGAACGTTTTCAGAGTTCCCCCGAGCAAGCTTAGTGACAAGAAATAGTTTTACAAGTCTATATATGTACATACCATGTGAAAATAGCATATGGGTATATACAAGTGCCAAAGAAATCTCCTTAGTATACCTCCTCCAATATCCATGTAATTGTTTATTACTCTTATAATTCCAGTAACGGTGACAACATCTCCAGGGATGCATGCATCAACAAGATCTTCAGATAGTTCACATTCTACAGTACGAGGTACTCGACCTTCTTCATGGTCTTGAGGTTTTAGTAGCTCCTGTAGCCTGGAAATGCATAACCAAATGTTTGTGAGAAAGAACTGCTAATGTCAAGATGTCCCCATAAATTCATAAAGCCTAGTTCGTGTATGTGGAAGGCGCTAACCTTATCTTCTGAAAATCTATTTTTTGAGCAGAAAAACGAACTGGAGTAAACGTTCTGCTCTTGCACCCATGCAATGTACAAATCAATGGTGGCGAAAATTTTCCCTCTGGAAATATACGTAGAATGTTGGATTTGCACTTGGCACATTCAAAACACATTTGTACCACTAGAGGCCTGACTGTGCTAGCTTTTACTACGGTACCACGCACAGATACAAGCTTGTCTGTCAATTAAGAAAACAGCGTATCATCTCTGTGACTTTTAACATAACCAAGGTTTATATAAATCTAAATTTACCAATATATGCTGCTTTCAAATTCTTCAAAGCTATCATAGATTCAGGGTAGTTATGTAGACGGATATTTATCTTCATTCCATCCTCCAACGTGGTCTCCCAGTTCGATAACAAAACCTGCTTTAAATGCTAGTAATTAAGACATTGAAACTCTCTAATTGAACTCCCTTATCTTTACTCTATTTACAAGTAGACCAAAATTTCCCTCAAGTTTTGAAATCCGTCACAAAGTACCCTAAATTTCATTAAATGACGAACCAATAAACAAATTCTATAAATTGGATCATTTCTGCTATAACTGCCTGTACCTTATGAACTGCAGCGCCCATACATAAGAGAGCAAATTTAGGTTTATCCTCCAAAATTGCATAAAAGACCTCAACATCGCATATTTTTCGAAATTGTTGAAAATCAAGCGACAACATGAAGACGCCACTGTCGTCCTTCACCTGCTTCCAAACAATTACTACTCCGTAACCTCAAAAGCTAAATCAAAGGTAACAAAAAAGCAAGAATAGCCATTGCTAGTGATAGGAGGACCTGAAGAGCGAGATCTAGGCCTGGAGGAGCGGAGAAGAAGCGGACGAGATCGACTGTGAGCATCAACATGTCCTCGTCAATTGATAACTCGTTATCGGGGAAGTAAACGGCCAATATTTTGCCGATGTCGCTTGTGTCAACAGAGCCCTGCTTGGCCATGGCGCCATCTCCGTCAATACCGTACATCTGCTCTGTTTGTTCAAATTTTCTTTTGTTTTCCTCTTTTGCTGTCGTTTTGGCGGGAATAAGAAGAGGGATCGAGTCTAGAGGAGCAGAGTTGATTGCGAAGTCGGGTTTGGGCTGTCGGGGCCGGGTTACGTTCGTATGGGTCAATATCCCAAATTACCATTAAAGTTCCATTAATTGTGACAAGCGGAAATAATTAGGGGTATTAACTTTTAGACCTAGAAAAATTGAAAAATAATTACCCACGTCTCAACTGAATTTAAAACTAACAATGATCTCTTAATATTATAACTCCGTTAATTATATTTAACGGTATTACGGTATAAACTTTAAAAAATTAAAACATCCTTTGATATAATCAAAAATTATAAATTTACCCCTTAATTATAAAGTAACATAAAAATACTTATTTTTTAAAATCTTTTGAAACTAATTAATATTATAAGAGTATTATCAATAATTTATTTATTAAAATAATGTAAAATATTTTAAAATAAATAAAAATATTATAAAAATTTACAAAAAAATAACAAAATGATATTTCATTTACTGAATAATATTTATGAATTTAAATAATTTATTAAATAATATTTATAAATTTAAATAATTTACCAAATAATATTTATGAATTTAAATAATTTACTAAATAATTTTAAAAAATCAAGCAAGTAAATTATTTACTAAAAACTAAATAATTTTAGTTAATTTAAATAATAAAAAAATATTTCATTTACTAAATAATTTACTAAAATTAAATAATTTTAGTAAGTGAAATTATTTAGTAATTATTTAGTTTTACTAAAATTATTTAGTAATTATTTAGTAAATTGTTTAAATTTACAAAAAAAAAATGTTAGTGTATGAAATATATCTTTATTATTTTCTCGTAAAATTTTAAAGATTTTATATTATTTTGTTATTTTAGTAACTAAAATATTGGTATTGTCATTACAAAAAAAAATTACAAATTCACCTATTTGATTATAAAGCAACATAGACCTCTATTTTTAATAATCATTTAAAACTAATTAATATTATTAGGGTATTACCGATATTTTATTTACTAAAATAATATAAAAATTTACAAGAAAAAAATAAGATATATTTTACACACTAACTAATTTTATAAATTTAAATAATTTCACTTACTAAAATTATTTAGTTTTTGGTAAATTATTTACTAAAATTTATTTGCTTAATTTATTAAAATTATTTAGTAAATAAAAAATACTTTTATTATTTAAATTTAGTAAAATTATTAGTTTTTAGTAAATAATTTACTTGCTTGATTTATAAAATTATTTAGTAAATTATTTAAATTTATAATATATTATTCAGAAAATAAAATATATTTTTGTTATTTTTTATAAATTCTTATAATTTTGTTTATTTTAAAATATTTTATATTATTCTTAAAAAATAAAATATCAATAATGCTCTTATAATGTTAATTAGTTTCAAAAGATTTTAAAAAATTGTGTTTTTATATTATTTTACAATTAATGGGTGAATTTATAATTTTTGAGTATAACTAAGGGTGTTATATCATTTTTTATAGTTTGTATTATAGCACCGTTAAATATAACTAACGGAACTACAATATTGAGGGTTAGTGTTAGTTTTAGATTTAGATGGGAGGTGTGTATCATTTTTTAGTTTTTTTATGGTCTAAAAGTAAATATCCCGAAATAATTATGCCATCTTTATCATCATAATTTATTATTTTTTAATTACAAAATTGTTAACAAAACTCTCTTACACTTTTTTAACTATTTATTATAATATTAACATATAGACATAACAACGTATACATGTTTTTTTAACGGTTCTATATTAATATTATACATGTTTTGTTTAATCTTATAAATTACACCTAAGTGCTACATGGGATCTTATTTAGTAATTATTAATCAAAGTCTACAAATAAACATATTTCATTAATTTTTTTCTGTCGATTAAATTTGGTAACTAACGTTATTAATTAATTCATTGACTATTAATGTTATGAATTTACGGCAAAAACTATATGGATAATGAGATTCACCTTTAATATCCAAAAATAAATAAAAATATGTAAATCACATTATTTTACATGATAAATAATACTAGATACAAAATATAGCATTGCTTTTACATGATATATTACCCGATATACAAGTTTTCATCTGATGAGTAAAATGAAATATTTTGTTCTAGGTGTTTAGGAAAGATATTTATTCGAAATCATCTTGTAGATTTGATAATTAGTTTATTTGATTTTACGTTTTAGACCCATCAATTTTAATTGTTTTTAAGAATGAACGAAACGGCGTCGAAAAACTGATCCTAATATCTAATACGTGACCGGATGTGACTCGCCGATGGACTCCAAATAATCTCACACTGTTTAGTGTTGACTATTAAACTCGGCGGATATCGCCACGTGGCTACTGTAAGTCATAATCTCATTATTTCCGCCAACCGAAAAATAATAAAAAAGGAGAAAATGTGAAACGATTTTTGGTACGGCATCATCCCTTACCTTCTGTCAACTGCATCTATTGAAATCTCAAAGCACTTGAGAAAATTTCACTCGTTAAACCAACTCACTCCCGCTCTCTCCGTTAACAGCAATAGACCTCTGACGAAGTAAGTCCCCTCTTTCTCCATCTGCGTAGTTTCAAATTTTTATATCTTTTCATTTATTTACTTAATTGAATGTCATTATTCGGTATTGTTTAAATAATTTAGAGCTATTTGTTATATTTATAGGGTCTCATAATGTCTATAAAACATGACCAAATCGATTTAAACGCCGACGTCGTTTCGATTGACCGGGAAAACGAGGCTCAATCACCCGTTATCAGTGACTCTGTAGCCGAAACCCTAACAAAGTGTTTTAAGGGTCAGGGTGAGGGTCAGGATTCAGTTGTGGATAAAGTTAGGGTTTGTGAGTCAGCTGAGGTGATTTGTGATTTGAATATTGGCGCAGAGGATGTTAGTCAAGGTATTGAAAGAGAAATGGATGTTTTAGATAGTGTAGCTAATGTACAAAAAGGTAATGGGTGTTTACATAGAGAGGACGATTTGGGAGACGGGGAAGAAAGTATAGCTAGATATGGTAATGATGTCTCTAAGCATGATGAAGATGAATTGGAGGCTGCCCACGTAAATGAAAGGGCTCCTGTGAAAGTAGGGGTGAGTCATGATGTGAATGTGGGGCCCATTTTTGAGGTTTCAGAGCAAAGGACTTATTTTACGGAAAATTCTACCTCATCTGATAAGGATTCAATTCAGTCACCAATTCACAAATCTGAGGAGGTAACTTCGGATATCTTGGAAAATCAGGATATGGAAATTGATACGCGACCAGAGTATAATGAGGATCAACTTGTGGACATTCACATTTCAGAGGTGGAGCCTCCTTCAGATGTATTGAATAAGTCATATGCAGTCAATCTTGATGTTGATTTGAGTCCATTTTTCACTAAAGATGGAAATGTGACTGGTGATGGGAGCACAAAACTGGTTGCCTCGAATTCGGAATTTTGTGCTTCCGATTTGGTGTGGGGTAAAGTAAGGAGCCATCCTTGGTGGCCAGGGCAAATATTTGATCTTTCGGCTGCGTCACAGAAGGCAAATAAGTACTTTAGAAAAGATAGTTATTTGATTGCTTATTTTGGGGATCAGACATTTGCTTGGAATGAACCGGCAAAGATTAAACCTTTTCGAGAGCATTTTGCACAAATGGAAACGCAAAGCAATTTGGAAGATTTCCACTATGCTGTCGATTGTGCCCTGGAGGAGGTTTCTAGACGGGTGGAATTTGGGCTAGCATGTTCTTGCATCCCTGAGGAAGCCTATGCTAAGATCAAAACTCAAATAATAGTTAATGCTGGAATTAGGGAAGAATCTAGTACAAGATATGGTGTGGACAGTTTTTCAGATGCCTCTTCTTTTCATCCCGTAAAACTTTTTGAGCATATACAAGCATTAGCCCTGCCATTATATTATAATGGAGATGATAGGCTGGATTTTGTGACCACAAAAGCTCAATTGTCAGCATTCTATCGTTGGAAGGGTTATTTGCTGCTGCCCGAATTCAATATGCTTGGTGGGTTGCTGGATAGTGATGCAGAAATCCCATGTTCAGGGGAAGTGATGCAAGATGCTGCTCCTGATCTTAAAGGTCAACAGCAAGTATCCTCTGGAATGGGGAAGTCAAAGAGTCAAGTTGATACTTCTAATAAGCGGAAGCAACGCTCTGATAGTACTCATTCAAGCAAAAAGGAGAAAAGCTTGATGGACTTGTTGGCTGAGAGGTGCACAAATACGTCAAGAGGCAAGAGAGAATCAGACGGTAAAGCTGAGAAGTTGATTTCATCATCTTCTGGAAAGAAACGTAAGGTGGTGAATCTCATATCTGATGATGTAGCTGTAAAACATAAGAAGTTGGATTCCATTTGTGATGATGTGACCATGAAAAATAAAAGTGGTAATATGTTGCCTGTGAAGCATGAAAAGGGTGATTTGTCAAGTGGGGCGGCTAACAAGTGTGTTCCGCTTAAGCAAACTTTCGGGGTTGGAAATAGCATACTTAAGGTTGCAAGCCAAATGAATGGTTCAGGTCCAATACTCAAGTTTGGTGATGGAATGTCTCCAAAATTTCTGGTTAACAATAAAAGCAAGGAGAAATCTGTCATCAGAAATTCTCGAAGTGAAAAGAACTTGTCTTTAGAGGAGTCTTCCCCTGATGACTTTCTGTCACAACTCTGCTTAGCTGCCAGAGACCCCATGACAGAATACAGATTCTTGATTTCTCTTGTTAGTTTCTTCTTGGAATTCAGGAATTCGGTCAGCCTGGAAAAGTCTCCTGGAGAAGTTTCTGGTGACAGAACTAGGAAAATATTGAGCACGTGTGAAACTAGTGAAACATCTGAGTCAGACCATGTTAAAGATTCTTATTGGACTGACAGGGTAATTGAAAGTATCCCTGAAGACCAACAATCACTTGAGAATGAGAATGAAAATGAAGCTGGAGCAGTATTGCATGAGACCCCAAGTCAAAAAGATATTTTGCCTGTTGAAGCACAAACAGCTATTCAATTGAGTGCCAATTTGGAACCCGGACGGCAAACTGATAGTGATAATCTTGCACTGGAAGAGGTAAAGCCGGTGGATCCCCTAGATGGTTGTTCTAAAGAAGATCTCTCTCCTACAGCTTTGATTCTGAATTTCACAAACTCAGATTCAGTTCCATCGAAAGAAAATCTAAACAATATATTTAGCCGTTTTGGACCTTTGAATGAACCAGAGACTGAAATGTTGAAGAGTAAGCGTGCTAAGGTGGTTTTCAAGAGACGCGCAGATGCAGAATCAGCATTCAGTAGTGCTGGAAAATACAGCATTTTTGGGCCATCACTTGTCAGTTACTGTCTCAAGTACATGCCTTCTATACCAAGTAAAGGTTCGCGCACCACAAAGCAAAAGAGAAAAGTTACATCATCTGTAGAGGAAAACGCAACTTGATTTTTGGTGTATTATTGTAGTGTGAAAGTTTGGGCATTCATTCTCAGATGCAAACTTATTTCTCAGTTCTTTTTTTTCGTTTTGGGTTCAGAATGATGGATGCACTCAAAATGGGTAGGATAAATTAGTTGTTGCTTTGTCTTAGGGAGTATACTTAGTACTTAGTTTTCATGTCTTACCATCTTGCTATTAGAAAGATAGACCCTTATGAGTTGATTAGATGCATTAGTAAGGTTTGCTACACTGACAGATGCCTCAAGCCATCAGGGGCCTGTTAAAGCTTGAATTTCTTCTCTGCTTTATTGGTCCATTTGCAGCTTGTCTTTCCTTTATTAGCCTCTTGGACCATATCAGCGGTAGAAATTTCAATACCTAGATTGAAGTGTTTCTCGCTGAAAACTTCTCAGTATAATATTTGCAAGAAAGAACACAATCGTATTGCGTAACTGAAATTGGGTGGCTTTGAAAAACATTCCGCCCATTTCCTTTAATAGATTGGAATTAATCAGCTTGAAGTGCAGAGTTACTTCTTCTAGGCGGTTGGATAATGGAGGGCACTGGCTGAGACCTTTGAGTCCCCCTGTTGGGTTAAAGTTCTTATTTCAAGTTCAAGTTGTCTCTCGACTGGTTAAGAAAAGTAGCATAGTTGGTATGTGTGGTTATACTATGAATTTGGCTCTTCCGTGCATGAGTATACACTCATTTGTACTATTACAGCGAACTTCGTTTTCCGCCTTTTGTCCTCCTTTCACTGCCATAATGAGCTAGGCTTGAAACATGGCCTTGGACAAGGATGAAAAGCTTTACGAGTACAAGCGCCTCGCCATGATTATCAGCTACAGTGACATGTTAACTAAGCCATAAAGTCTACCACCTTCAGCTCCTTTGATGGCCTGAAAATGAGAGGTGGGAAATTTTTTTATTTTGAAAAGGGGTAAACTCAATTCCCTACCTTGTGGTTTAAGAAGATTACAATTAAGCACTGATAGTCTGAGAAAGTGACACGAAGGTCTTATGCGGTTAGTTTAAATAACTAAGGTTACCAAAATTTGGTTAAAATGACTCAATTATGCTTCATTTTAATAATTGTATGTTTTACAACATTTTCAATATTTGAAGTCTTTGAATTTACAAAAATTTTAGAAATAATATAAGTTCAAAATATATAATCTTTATAAAAACAAAAAATAATAAATTAAAATTTTTCAATACATATCATTAATATGAATTCAATATTACAAAATAATTGTACACATGTTAATGATATTTAACTAATTTAATTTTTAATTTATTATTTTTATTTCTATATCGAAATTATAAATTCTGATTTTATATTTATAAAATGATTAGGCTCTTGTAACTTAAATTTTTTAATTTAATTTCATATATTTTTTCATGACTTTTGATTTATTATAATTCATTGGTAGGAAAGAGAAGGTAAAAATTAATTTCTTTTATGTCAATTTGATAATATTTTTCATTATTAGATTATAACAAATAAATAATTATTAAATAGTGTTAAAATTTTAAATTAAATTTTTAAGTTATAACAGTATGAACCTTTATAAAATATAAAATTGTCAGTGAAGGTTAACTACGTTAGTTTATCTAAATTTGTTTAATTTTAATGGTTTGAAACTAAAGACAGGGGAGACTTGCGTCACTTCCTGAAATCATTAATCGTTAAGTGTACTTTCATTAGTCAAAAAAAATTTGTCCTTTGAAAAATTAGGGGAGTAAATGAAGATAATTGGAAGCCTTAAAAGTAGGAAAATGTTGTCGCCATATGCTTTCAATTTTTTCCCTCGTTTCCAACCAGATTCTAATTTCCTTTTTCGTGAAAAATATTTAACAAATATTGAAAATTAGTTGAATGTGTATTTAACTGATTTTTTAAATAACAATTTTGATTTGTTTTTCATCCCACCCTTTTCTAAATAAAGCACAAATTAGCTGAATCTCCCTCTGAACGTTAGTGTAACCAAAGCAGCAGTGCATCTCTGAGGTACACGTGTCACGGGGATCTCCAAAAGTCCAATTTTTTTGGCAAGTTTTATGGAATATTTATGGGATAAATATTAGACACCCCCAAGGTTTGGTCTAAGTAACAAACTCATCCCTATTATTCATAAAGTAACATAAAGATCATCATTTTGATATTTTAAGTAACATTAAAACCCCTATTTTTATGTGTCAAGATCCTCGTGTTTTCTAATTCTGAGGGTGTGTATGTTACTTTATTAATAATAAGGGTGAGATGTATTTTGACCAAACTTTCAGGGTGGTCTAGTATTTACCCCGAAGATTTATAGCAATTTTTAGCATGTTAAAAAAGTAGTTGATAAATTTTGAAACTAAAAACAAAAATTATTTAAGATTATAAAAATGAAAAAAAGAAACATTGATGAACCATGATATCATATCAAACGGCCAGCAACCATATAATCAGTAACGCAGCGAACCTCTAAAAAGTAAAATGTCAGTTTGAACCGCACGATCACTCCTACGGGCCGCCAAGTTTCAATCAACATACCAGACGCTCCCCATCTCTGTCTTCATGCTTTCGTATATAACCTTTTCCTACCATTTTTAATTATTCTTAATTTTTAAACCGCCGCTTTTACCAAAATTCAAATATTTTCTCCCTCTATACAAGAACCGCCTTGAACTCGCTAGCTCGTTCCCATTTTCCCTCAATCTCAATATCCATCAATTAACGGCTAAATTCACTTCAGTATCGTTTCGATCAGCCGATTATCTCCGAAATGGACGACTCTGAGAAGCTGAGCGATCTTGAAATTCCAGGGCTTAGTCTCATCGACGTCTCCTTCGAGGACGATTGCCTCATAAATTCGTCTTTTACTAGTCCTCTACGCCCTCCACGTTCTGGTTTGTCTTCTTTCTTGATTATGACTCGATCTTGCCTTTCTATGAAATCGAAGAAATTCTTCGTTACTGTTAGTCGAACCGGTAAATTAGGTATGAGTTACGAGAATCTTGCTGTACTCTGGAGGCCTTTATGTTGTTCTTTTGGTTTCAACACACACGGTTGTTGATTTGAAACTAAAGCAGAAGCGAAGATTGAGGCGTTGTTGCTATGTATATATGCTCTAGGTTTCAAGTTAAAACTTGAATATCCTCTCAATTTTCACTGAATTATGTTTGTTAATTTAGCATTTAATTCACTCGATTTATCAATTTGTGATCCTCGATTACGTTAGTTTGTTTTCGTTGAGTCAAGTGCTTCATAAAAATAAATTTATATATTTGAAACTGTATCTGGTATAATTCAAGGAGTAGCATGGAGTATAAAGCTGCCTTGGTGTGAAAATGAAGTTCTTTTTGTTGATTTTCAAGTTTCTGAATTTTGTTTCTGGGTTTATAGTAGTGTTTATTATCAATTCAATGTTCTTATATTTACAAAGACAGTTGTTAACTGATTTGATTTGATATCACATTAGAGAATCAGGAGCAGAAAACCGTTAGGTTCTTGGAGCCTTTTGAAGCTGTAGAAATCTCATTTAACACCCCTAACGAGAAGGAAGAGTCTCAGCCAGTGGAATCATTGGATTCAGGAAAGACAAGAAGTGGATTTAAATACAACTTGAGGAAAAGTTTAGCCTGGGATAATGCTTTCTTCACCTCCGAAGGCATGCTTTTATTTAAACTTTGAAGTTTTGAGCTGACATGTTTTAGTTTTCCCCTGCATCTGCAGCCAAAGTTTGGAATTTATAGTTAGAGATATTTTCTTCCTTATGATCAGGAGTGCTGGAGCCTGAGGAGCTGTCTAGCATGATTGGAGGCACTGAGAAAAGTGAGAAACATGTATTACCTGGAATTCAAGAAGATGTCCACAAATCTTCAGATTCACTATCAACATTAGGCAGTGATACTTTGACGTTAAAAAGTCTTGAGCTAGATTTTTTTGAAGATATAAGAGCTTCAATCCAGAAATCTAGCAGAGTGTCCAATTTGGCCAATTCAAATAACAAGAAATTAGGAGTGACCGATTCCCAAATTATGCAGTGTAAGTTTACTTTTTATCCGTAACAAGAGAAAGATTTTGACCTTGTCTGGTCAGCATGCTGGTACACCTTTTGATTGTGTGTGGATGCAAAAGGATTTATGGGGGCAGAATGCCGATTTTGATTTTAAATTTCTGTTGCATCCCAGAAAGATGTAATATATCTTTTCTGCTTTTTGGATGAAGAATATACCATTGTTGATACCTCCTTTTACAGCTTCTAACCTGACACTTCAATATTACCACTATCACCATCACATGTTACATTCTGGCAAATCCAAACAGCTATATTCAATGAGATTATGTAACCAGAGTAATTCCTTGGGCAATTGGATTGAAATGTAAGATGAACGGGTATTAATTAGATTAGTTTTTGTTCTTGAGCCACTTTTCAGGGGACATTAATGGCTCAGTTCAGCTATTTAATGTGAAGAAATATTTTAAATGAGTGAATGTCCTTGTGAAACTCAGTGAATAGGGTTCAGATGTATTTTGCTTCTTGTGTAATTCCCACATGCTTGAAGCTTGCAGGATGGTCCGTCTTTGATCGTATTCTTGACTGTTTTTTGATCTTTCTTGCCTTTTTCCCTTCTAACTTCATATTGATGAAGCTAGCCTGTTAATTGTTTCAACTTCTAGGTATTGGTGGAGGCATATTAAATTAGTCTTCTATGAGCATGTAATGTGTATTGCGTCGAACTCATTTCCAACTAACATGCCTTTTTTTCTTTGTCAGCTTCAAAGAAGGTGGATATTGCATCTCAAGATAAGGTAAAATCAACTCAAAGATGGTACCTGTGACTGGTTATTAATATATGAATGTCTTGTATTTACTGATTAATCTCAATATAAAATGGTAGATGAAGCCCAGAATTGCTTCCAGGAAGCCTAGTGTTGGCACTCAAGGATTAGCAAAAGCAACAAAGGAGGTCTCTGTTCATCCACAAGCCTCACAGGTATACATTTATTTAGTGTGGCCATTTAATTGTGGCACATACTGTGTCATTTAAATCTCTCAGTCTCCAAAATATCCGGCTTCTCAATCAGCTTATATTTTGTCATCTTTATGATTTGTATAAATTAAGAGAAGTTTTTGGCTCTCAGTAATGCCAACTTAGCATAGGCATTTCACCTAATTGGCTTAGACATCACAAAAGCATGACCGGATCTTGGATATGGTTTAACTGACACAATTTCTTTACAGTCTGTTGTTACAAATGGAGGGTCTACTTCATCTCCTTGTAAACCACCCAAGGCATTGGGTAGGATTAGTTCCATCTCAACGATATCAACCAAGAGGGCTTCCATGGGTGCTAACCGTATCAAACTGGAAAAAGATAATTCAAAAAATGCATCTGGTAATTTTATGCCCACTTTATATATTTAGCCTTTTTTATAGGCTGAATTTGTTTTACTGATTAATCAGGGCTTAATTGTTTAGTTCATGTACTGAATATTTTTGCTTTAACCTGATTTAATGATTGTAGGTAGAGGAGCTCCAGCATCAAAAATACCTTCTGGTGGTTCACGGAATATTGTCCCCAGGCCTACACCACCTTCTAAATCTTCTTTGCGTTCTTCAGCTGCAACCAAAAAAGAGCTAAGAACTTCTTGTTCCTCATTTGGTAGTTCTGGCAGTGCTTCATCTGACAGCATTGGTAAAATTTCCTCAAATTCCATGAGAAGAAAAAATGATTCTGGAACTAGTAATCCTTCTTCCTCAAATTCAGCTGTCAAATCCCTGTCAAGAACCACACCAAAGGGTAAAACTAAGTCAGGAACTTCACATCTCGTGTCTAACTTGAGGTCTGTTAACAAGCATTCTTCTAGCATATCTCCTGCTAGCTCTATCAGTGAATGGTCCTCAGAGTCAACAGCATCAACTTCTACTGCTAATCAAAGGCGTATTAGTACAAGAGTGAGCCAGGATTCTACCTCATCCAAGGGGGTCTCTGTAGACAATGATGCCCCACAAGTTTTGGATTCTCATAATAGCTTCACTGATCAATGCTCAGTTGGAACTGATGCTAAGGTCCCTAGTTTCAAAAGTGAATGTCTGAAGGGAGCTTCGAGAGGAACTGAGACACTTCTTTGTCCAACTTCCATGAAACCTTCTGGCCTTCGAATGCCATCACCTAAAATTGGCTTCTTTGATGGGGTCAGTTCCATCTTATTCTCTTATAATCACTGCAAACTAGGTGGGAAAATGATTTTCCAAGCAGCTTTCAAGTAAAAAGTATGCATATATATATATACACATACATATGTTTCAAGTAAAACTTCATAAGATATTTGTTTATCTTGGATGGAAATATACACTGGCTAATGCACCTTAACTTGCTCTGTTTCATTTTGCAAAATTTAGTTTGATAGGCAAGTATAAAATTTGCGCATGAATTTTTATGTTTGCAGGTCAAATCAGCAGGGCGAACTCCCAATGGAAGTACGCAAACTCATCCTGGTATACCGAGTGCCTTGCCTAAGATTGGAGCTGGATGTGTTAGCCCAAGTGGAGGCTCAAACAAGGCAAAACTTGGAAAGCTTCAGCCTGCTAGAACTTCATTGGCAATCCGGAGCTCCAAACCTGATGCTCAGCAAAATGACACAACCATAAAAACTAGATCTCCTTTAGCTCTTCCAGAATCCTCAATTGCTGCAAAAAGGGTCTCTAGTGTTTCAAAAAATGTAAAAAGCCCACTTGTATCTCCAAGATTCCAGGGTAGAATGTCTCCTAAAATTGGTGGAGAAAGCGTTTTGAAGGCTGAGAAAGTTGGGTCTAGAGGACAGAATATAAGTGTTCCACATTCTGCTTTTGCAGAAAAGAATGGCAGCCCACGTGTTAAACATAAAGTGGGCCCTGAACACAATGGTAGAGCCCATGTATTGGGTTCAAAGTTCAGTCCTATGAAGGAAGGACTTAATGTTTCTAGTAACATGAGTTCCATTCCTGATGCTGAAAATATCAATCCTTCTCAAAAAGTGGGTGAAGATGCAAAATTTGACAAGCATTCCCTCAACCTCAAGAATGACTTAGGTTCTCTTCATGATTTCAATGAGAACGAAAGAGTTCAGTTTGAAGATCAAGTTAATGATCTGACTAGACAAGTTGGAGTCATAGATATGAGTCTGGAGGAAGAGAAAAAGGTTATCTCGCCTACTTCGGAGAGCATTCTTATAGAGAACTAAGATGGTGTGAGAGTTAGGCGCATCATTTTGCTAAAGGTGCCCAATTGTTTATCGAATTTGCTGATATGCACTAGAATTATCGACCTTAAGAAATTCTCCGTTTGGTTGATTCTGTCATACTTATATGGTTCCTGTTTTAGTTAATTAATCTTGTATTTTGATATGATGCAGGTATTTTTGCTTCTAGCCATATCTTATAGAATCTGAGATGTGGACGTGGAGATGGCTATATTTGCAATAGAAGCACACTTTGCGATCAGTCGGTAAAAGAAAAATTCATACTGATAAGGAAGAAAAGACTTTAGCGGTTTGAATGTATATCTTATACATAATTCCATATTGAGTAGAATATTTATATGAATTTTTTTTAATCTATGTTCCTATTTAAAATTTGTTGATGAAATCCATCTGCATACAGTAGTATAGATTTCCAATTTTGTCTGTAATGTGTTTCCTCCTCAATGAAGTCTTTTCAGGAAAACATAATGACCCAATGGTTACTGTGGCTGTTTACATTTTCATGCCTTCAACAAGCCGTTGATTTTAGTTTTTAGTGATGAATGGCTGCTCAAGTGGATAAAAAGGTTCAGTAGTTCAGTTTCAAATCGTTTTATATTTGATGCTTACAATCTATTTATGCGTATGGTTTGCACCTTGTAGACAAACAGAGGTAGGTAAACAGTAATGTTAATACTCATAAACAATGCCCGGATTTTGTTGGGTAAATGCAAAAAATGGTTAAATTGAGGAATCTATTCTGAGTTTTAGTGGACTTTTAATTTTTATGATAACAAATTGAGTAAAATATAAAGTAATTTGTTTGACATTTATTTGATTCTCTAAAATATACAACAGACGGTTATTTGATTCTAATAAGTATAAAATAAGATGTTAATATATCCTATGCACCTCATGTCTAAAAACATTATTTTTTAAATTTTATTTAAATTCTATTCTTTACACTCCCATATATACCATACATATTCTTATTAATATTTATTTAATAAGAATAATTTGTTAAAAGCAAGACGTAATTGAACACAAATTGGGATAGTATTTAAGGGTGCCTCCCTGCTTCTTTGACTATAATTTCTTATATATAGATATCTCCATACGCACGGGCGAAGGAGATTCCATGTCAAACCAAATAGTATCATGCTTGATTTTTTCACAAACCCAAATTCTCTTTGTTTCTTCCATTAAAATTTATTTTCTGTGGAGTTGTTTGTCTCTGCAAAGCAAAACAATATAGCAATTGTGTCCGTGCAAAGGGGATCCCATCTCCCATCTTAATTATAAATAGTATTGATAATGATATATGTTTCATTCGTTCTAGATATATTTATGTTCATTTGAAATTTGAAGGTTATTCAATGACGATGGTATTTTTCATTCTTTTCTTCTATTTCGTCCTCTTATAATTAAAGGATAATGAAAGATGAATTAGACAGTGAAAAATTAAGCTAGAAGGAAGAATATTATGGTATTTGCTGGTTAAAATTCTCAAAAGCAAAAAAAAAAAAAAAAAAAAAAAAATTGGTATATCANTTAAAATTCACAAACCCAAAAAAAAAAAAAAAAAAAAAAAAATTGGTATATCAGAGTTGGAGCACCTAATGATGTCCTCGAAAATAAATTAAGGGTTTTATTCTACTCAAATTAGGATATTAGAATAAAAATAGATATATTTTTATTAAATTATAACCATTTTTATTTTTTATTTTTATAAAAATATAATATATTATAATTTGATTTAGAGTTTTAATTTTTTTATTTAAATTGAAATGCATAAAGTATACATAAGGTTTGCATAGCGCCACCTAATTTCAAAACAGATTTCAAGATTTAACTACTTTCTTCGTTAAATTCCCCTCAACCTGAATTTCATTTAAACCAAATTCAATGTAGAAAAAAATACTAAATAATTTTTAAAATTATAAAAAACTAATAATGATGTAAATATATCACACCTGATACAAATTGAATATAAAAATGTTACTGTTGGTTATGTGAAATGATTGAACAAATGTCTAGGGAAATGATGAAGCAAATGTGTAAGTGAAATGATGGCGTAGGGCTGCCATTTTGAATAATGGAAGAAGAGAAATTGGGAGTGTGAGGAGAAACTGAAAGAAAAAAGGGATCGGTATGGAGAAGTTAAATTCTCATTTAACTCAAGCACATGAATTATTGAATTATTTACAAGTTTAGTCGGAGTTATTTATAGAGCCAATGCCAATTTAATCAAATGAAATTTTGCCAACCTAATAGCCAATAGCAATTGCCGTCTAATCTCACTTAACTATAACAATTAATTATTTTTAAAAAAAAATTCAAATCCCAAAACGCATATAATATTAGAGAAAATAACCGAATGAAAGGGTTCCATTTACAATTTTTTTTTTTTTGGGTGTTAAATTGTAGATGAGTTATATATGCGTTAAAACGTTTTTGACAGACTCATTAAACAATAAAAGAGATTTAACTAATTGGTAAAACCCCTCTAATTTTGGTTGTTCCAAAAATTACCCTAACACATATTAGGCCCTAATTCTTATAAGAACCGCGCGGCTCTCGGCCACCTAGAAACGAAAGGACATCTTTAAATATGCCAATGGCAAACCATTGTTTGCTTGGCAAATATTATATATGACAACCTCAACTAGCTAGAAGATGGCCTCATGTTTGTTTGAGAAGTCAGCAACCGCATTGCATGAAAACCGTTTGAATAGTAATAACCTTTTTATAAAGTCCTGAGTCAAGGGGCACCACATATGCAATACATTAACTAGATGATTGATCAAAAAATAGTTCACAAAATCGACTCAACGACAAAGTAACATTCCCAGTTCTTTAAATAAACTATCAAGAAACTGTTTGAGAAGACCGCCTGGCCTCTAGGACCTTGGCTTCTCCTTCTTCTCTTTGAAGAGGGCCAGAAGGGAGACACCCGAGACCTTCACAACCTTGAATCTAACACCAGGAATATCACCGACGGCGTGACCCTTACGACCGAATCCAGCAATCAATACCTCATCCTAAAAAGACATATGATACATTTCATAGTCAGGAATGCAGGAAAAACAGATACTTTTAACACAGTAATTCTGAAAAATTGTATGCATGTCGCAAAATAAAACTTACATTCTCTTCAATGTAGTTCAAGCAACCATCATTTGGAACAAATGCAGCAATCTTCTTCCCATTTTTGATGAGTTGAACCCTTGCACATTTACGGATGGCAGAGTTTGGCTGCTTAGCTTCGATACCTCTGCACATAATCATCATACCTTTTGATTAGTCACAGAATACATTTAAGAATGAGAGCAAGTGTAAGCACATGCATCTTACATCTTCTCAAGGACAATGCCTTTAGCATGGGATGACCCAGCAAATGGCTTCTTCCACTCGTTGCCAAGGTTGGACTTTTTGTATGCCTTGTCAGCCCACCTTTGATTCCTGCGGTGAGTCTTCAGCTTGCGCCCAGCTCCCATACCACGTGTCTTCCTGAAAACCAAATTTCCCTTCAAATACATATGTATACACTCACACAATAGAATGGAAAAAATCTGAATTAAGGAAGACTACTGCACTCTTTTATAATGGCAAAAA
>JANKKB010000833.1:0-11120 GCA_026225775.1 Bursera palmeri
GATGTTATATTATGTGAAGTGATTTCTGTCTCACAATCAAATCATTCATATTCACATCATAAGGACTTTTATCATATTAATCAATCATGTAATCCAATCACATGTAATGATAAAAGGGCAATTTCCTTTATTACATAAATCACTTATGTACAATACACCAATTATATTTACTGTGTGATGCTCTAAGACATAAATAGTCCAACAATAGTTGGGCGAGGTCGAGTTTTCAAGCATGATTGCAGATTACATTTAGGGCGTCTCCCCACTGAATGGCAAGTCATGGGAAGCAGTGGATGAGGTAACTACATGTAATTGCCAAAATACAAGTACTGATTGAACATTATTAGTTTGATATTCATTTGAATAGTAGGTCTATTATTCGGTTTATACAAATCAACACTTTGTTTATGTCCATATGCATATGATCCGCTGTGAGATCATTATATATGACTCTTTGATTACGAATGAGAATGATGCGTCAATCATATCAAGATTAGGTAGGTACATGATGTTCTGCAGCAGCTAGAACAAAGTGGTGCTTATGTGATATATATAGCTATATTTATAGACCATCTCGTTCGTCATATGCCATCGGCAGATTTAGCGACCAAGGTTCTGGTGAAGCTTAGGAAGAATATGGCCATTGAGATATGGTTAATGGAGAAAATGTAGCAAAGGACGATGGACAAGCACCTACAAGTCAACCAGACAATGTCCAAGTTTTGTGAGGTCGAGATCTTGTAAATAACATTTCTTTGTTCATTGTTGATTATTCATATGTTGTAAATATATTATTATTATGGTATGTCATTATATTGTAAATAACATAGAAAGCATAAGTGTAGTAGAGTTCAACTTATAGTACCAGAATCCATCTAGAAAGCAATAATAAGCATGGCCAGCTACCTTCTCTAAAACTTGATCAAGGAAAGGAAATGGATATTGATCTTTTCGTGTAGTAAAGTTCAACTTCTGACAATCAACACACATCCACCATTCAGTGATCACTCTAGTTGGAGTCAATTTTTTCTTTTCATTCTCAACCACTATCATTCCAAACTTATCTGGGACAACTTGAATTGAACTGACCCACTTGCTATCAAAGATGGGGTAAATGATACCTACATCAAGCAATTTAAGTACTTCATTCTTTAACATATCTTTTAGCTTGGGGTTTAGTCTCATTTGAATTTCTCTTCTAGGTTTAACATCTTCTTCCAGATAAATCCGATAGGTATAGACAAGAGAGCTAATACCTTTGATGTCTGCAATTGTCCATCCCAGGGCTCTTTTATGTTTCCTAAGGACATCTAACAACATTTCCTCTTGTTCATCTATAAGAAGAGAAGATATTACCATGGGAAATGTGTTATCAATTCCTGAGTATGCATATTTCAACTCAGAAGGCAATGGCTTTAAGTCCAAGGTCAAATGTTATTCATTTAACGGCTTAAGAGTAGCTTCGAACGGTAACAGCTATTCAATTTTGGGCTTCCAAGAATCAAATTTCTTTTCGAATGAAGAGTCTAAAGATAAAATCAGGGCATTCAACTCACCATCCTCCTTTTCACTCAATTCATTCAACTCTTCTTTAAATTCATCTAGTTCTACTTAAAATTCTTCAAATTCATTAAAATAGAGATAGGGAAGAGAATTTTCTTCAATCATATCCTCAAGTAAATTCACTTCCTAAATCTTCTTAATCTCTAGGGCTTTCTACACAAATTAAAAATATTCATTTCAAGTGTTATATTCCTAAAACTTAACTTCAAAATGCCACTTCTACAGTTTATCAATGCATTAGAGGTGGTAAGGAAAGGTCATCCTAAAATGATGGGTGCCTAGGAAATGTTATTGGATAATAATTGCATATCAAGCATAATAAGTCTATTGGATAGTAGAATTTGTCGACTTTTACCAAGACGTCTTCGAATACTCCCCTAGGTATCTTAATAGACTTATCTACTAATTGCAATGTAATAGAAGTAGGCTTTAACTCACCAAGCCCAAGTTGGACATAGACATTGTAAGGTAAAAGATTTACACTCGACCTTAAATCTAGCAATGCCTTCTCAATTCTTGAATTCCCGATCATACAAGTGGTGGTAGGTGAATCCGGATCTTTATACTTAGGTAGTATGTTGGTCTGAATTATGGCACTCATCTACTTCATCAAAAATTCATTCTTTTGCATATTAAGCTTTCTCTTGATCATGCACAAATCCTTTAGAAATTTTACATAAGTAAGGATTTGTTGTATAGCCTCCAAAAGAGGTATATTAATCCTTACTTGTTCGAAAATTTCAAGGACTTTAGCTTAATTCTTATCCTTGTGCAAAAAGGTTAGTCTTTGAGGAAAAGGGCAGTAGAACATAAAGCACTTTTTCAGTCTCTTCATCATCATGTGTAACAATCTTACTTGTCAAGGGTTCAGCATTATTACTCTTTTTCTCATCAACTACTAGGTTAGGTGTCCCAATCACCATTCCACTTCTCAAAGAAGTGATGGCTTTCACTTGCTTCATATTATTATTCTCACTTTCAGATTGGGTAGTTTTTTTTACCTTAAGGATTTGGTTGAGGTTGCATAGGAAATTTGCCTTTTTCATGCATACTCATCTCATTTGTCAACCTAGAGATGGAACCTTTGATGTCATTGAAGGTCTAAGTGTTCTAACTATTTATGGCAACTTGATTTTCCATAAATTGCTAGAACGTGTTAGTAAGTTGTTGAATAATCTCTTTAAGGTTCTTTCTAGATGGAGCAGGTCCTTAATTAACAAATTGGGATAGTCCCGGATTACTCTATAGATATTGGCCATAATGTGATGGTCCAACTGCATTTGGTATCGATATTGATCCTTGATCATTCCTCTAACTAAAATTAGGGTGGTTCCTCTATCTTGGAATTATAGGTGTTTGAATAAAAGCCATCAAAATTCTTAGAAACCATGTTGACTGCATTGGATTGATCTAAAAGTATTTCATTGAATGTTGGGATGGGCAGGCAGTCATTAGTCAAATACCCTCTATCCTCACAAATAACACAAGTCTTAGAACTTTATTGACCTCTTTAAGCTTAATAGTTTCTAACTTCCTAGTCAAAGATGCTACCTAACATTTAAATCATATACTTCCTTCAAATTGTATCAACCACCATCCAAGATGGTCCTTGAACCTTTACTCCTATCACTCATATCAGATGTATCCTATGATTAAGTATTTTAGATAATTATTTAAATTACTCAAACTCTTCCTCAAGTTCCTTATTAAAGAACTCCCTATTACACATCATTTTTATAAACTATCTCATCTCAGGTTATAATGCCTTGGAAACTGATGATCCTTCAATGCTTATATCCATGGTGGGGGCAAGTATTCAACAAATCCTTATATCTATCCTAGTATTGGTAAAAGTTTTCCTCATTCTTCTATGCAAAGTTCATGATTTGTCTCTTTGAGGTGTTAGTTCTATGGATGGAAAAGAATTTCTTTAAAATTCAGCCTATATCTCTTGCCACATTCCAATAGATCTAGGCCTTAATAACCATGGTTTGGCCTTGTGTCTCAATAAGAATAGGAAAAAGTTTAAGCCTAATCACTTCCTCAGTGCGTGTATGATCATGAAATGTCGAATAAACCTCCTCAAATTCTTTAATATATAGGTATGTGTTCTTGAAGTCCACACTATGAAAATGGGGTATTAGAGGTATCATTCTAGGCTTAAGGTTGAAAACGTTGGCATTAACTAGTAGAATTTCACTTGAGGGAGTACTAGTCTTAACAGGCTAAAGATATTCTCTAAGTGTCCTCTCTGGATTACTGACTTCCCTATTTGGTTGTTCGTTCCCAAACATATTTTCTTGAGGTTTAAATAAAGATAATGAAGAACTAAAAATTCCTATTTAGTCTTCCAAATTCGTCTCTAACCCAAGCAGACATGCAATTCAACCTAAAGAGTAGAAATTAAAGCTAAACTAACTAACTAAGCAAGAATAAAGTGAGAATATAGGCAAGTTATCAAACTAAGCTATCTAAGCAAATCAAGATGCTATATACATGTGATCAAAGCATAATTCATCAAATAAAGTCAAAAACATTCTAAAATCAACTTAATCAAGCAACTAGATGCAATAAACAATCCTAAAATCCATAACTAACAGTTCTCAAAATATTCAACCTACGCAAATATCCACAATTATCAAACAAAAAGCAACAAAACAAGCAAATATTCACAAATCTTAACCAAGATAATTAAAAACTGAAATTTAAAATTAACAAATGGAAAGTAAAAGCTAGAAGTCACTGATAGGTTCATTTTATGACGTATTTTAATACCTTTTTGCTTGATATTTTATATGTTCCTGAGGCTTTCTAATGGGATTNTATGTTGATATTGCAGAAATGTAGAGAATTCCCAGAGATTGCGTTAACTAAGTCAAAAACAAAGAAAAGCAGAAGAAAAGAAGTCAAGTTGCATGACAGCAGCTAAGCGCTGCGGCGCTAAATAGAGACCGCTGTGGCACTGAGAAGATCATAGACCGTCGAGGAGGATTTGAAGAGCGCTGAAGCGCTCGTGCGACTCCGACATAGGGACGAATTCCAAAGAGGTCACCGCTACGACAGTGGACAGCGAGCGCCGTGGCTGTCGTGCAACGATAATTCACATATTTTTCCAGAGAGCTGAGCGCCTCAACGCTGGGTTAGTGAGCGCCATAGCGCTGCCCCGATTTCATGTTAGCGAACTTGATTAATTTTAAGAAAAAATACGAGTTTGTCCCTCTTTTAATTGAGTGTAGGGTTTCATATAAAAGAGAACTTTAGATTTTTAGCCGTCAGACAGAAGGAGAGCAGTAAGTGAGTCAGCAAGAGAGCAACCTTGGAGATCCTTTGCCCAGAGCCTGATGGAATTCTTCATAGGTTTATTCTTTTTAATTGCTTTGTTTATTTCTGCTATGTGTAACTAATTTCTTTTGTGATTGAGAGAAACTTTATGTAGTTAGACNATGATTTAATGAAGTTGATTTTGCATTCTTGTTGATTTTGTGGTAGATTTAAGGGATGAATGTAAATTACCGAATGATTTTTAGAATTGCTAGTTTGATTGATTAGGTGTGCAACTAAGAGGTCAGATTAGATAGTTCATAGTCAGTCTAGAAACCTAATAGGCGAACGTTGGGAATTCTAGGCATTGGTGACAATTTGTAGTGTAGCTGCAAAGTAATTTACAATCTCAGGTTAAAGGTTCACGCTTGGAGGATCTTGTCTGGTTCAGTTATACCTTCTAGGATCTTTGCATTTGTTGAATTAAATCTAGTAAGCTTTCATCTAGGGTGTTCAATAAATAGGGTTAATTGATAAGGGTTCTTTTAATTAACTAGGAAGGATAGGTCGATGTATTTCAACAGATATGGAATAGATCAGGCTAATGTTCTTATAAGTCACACAAATCAATTAAGAATAATAGGGTCAATTGAGTTGATGAGTCTAGCGAGATAAAGCATTCTTTCAATCACACTTGTCTCTCTGATTACTTATCTGATTTTATTTGTTTTCATAATTTAGTTAATTTCATTTAGTCTTAATTCCCCTTGCATCTTAGAAACTAGGATTTAGAAGTGATAAATTAGGTATCAATCTAATAATCATAACCCAATCCCTGGAGATTCGACCCTTACTTTCATTATACCATTAATTCGATACATTTAAGGGATAAGTAATGTTTATTTTGGGTGATCGTTTCGGTCATGCCAGTCACCAATGGTGTGAAGACGTTCACAACACCAATTCCTTCTTTCTTCAACCAAAATTTGTTCATTTTTTGCCAATTAGTCCCCAACAATAGTACCAAAAACTTGACTTCACTCCAGTATTGTTCGAATTAGTGTATAGCCTCCATGTATAGAAATTGTCAAGTTATAGTTCAAGGCGGGTAAGCCCAGGACTGATCCATAGGAACCAATATTAAAAGTTAACAAGCTAATTTGATCAAAGTGCTTTATTCCTAATTATGCTATGCTAATAGTGTTAATTATGTGCAATTCAATTAATTAGGCTATTCACAATTGAGTTAAAAAAATACGCAAAAACATTAAAAGGCAAGGGTGGGTGTCCTTAACACTATATGGCAAATTAAATTAAATGACTTAGACTAACCCAAAATGATCAAACAAAGCAAGACAATGATTCAAAAACACCTAAAAACTATTCAAAAAAAAAAAGAAATAAAATCATGCAAAGAAATAAAAAAAATTGAAATTTAGATTCTAAGGGACAATTAAGTAAACACCTAGGCTACGGGTTTCATCATCACATGAATGAATGTTGTTTAATCATATTTGACCCAAATTACACAATTATTAACACATATCAATAGTTAACAATTGAGAAATCGATCATTTAATACTCAAGTCGAGTTTACGCAATAGATAAACTACTCATTTTCATGTCAAACCCAACAATATCAACCATGGAAACTAATAGAGTTCAAGCATTCTAGGTGCCTAAACATCAACAAAGCATCAAGAATGACTAATAAGCATTCCAAGGTGCTATCATTTAATCTAACATATCAATAAGCAAGAATCCATATTAATTTCAGAAAAGCATTCATCAAACAACATCAATCTACACCTACAACCTAAATTTAAGAACTTAACCTAACATAATTAAAAAGTCAACAAATTAAACAAAAATCAAACTTAAACATGATAAATACAACTCAAATAAGTAGCATTGGAGGTATATGGGTCGATTTTACAAAAACCTCAATTTACATCTAACCCTAAAATTCAAATTCCCAACAAAAGACAATCAAATTAAACCAATTAATTAACTACAAAGCATGAAAATGAAACAAAACGAACTTAAAGAACAAGATTAAGCTAAAGTAAAGATTATGAGTTCAACAAAGCCATCACCCATTATATTTCAAATACAAATTCATTCACAAGCTTAATACAAAGCAGTAAAAGCATATAAATCTAATCTAAAGACAAGAAATGAAAATAACATGAAAAAGAAATTAAAAAAAAAAGAAACAAGAACAAAAATAAAAAAAATAAAAACTAAGCCTAAGGAAGCTTCCGTCTCTCACAAAATAAAATATAAAAAGGTGTTGGAGAGCCCCTAGAATGAGAAAGAATCATGATTAAATAATGATGAAAGTGACTAATTACTATCAACAAAGTCCCTTATGTTTATAATTTAATGTCCCTTGTGATTGTTAATATTTCAAAATGCCACAATAATTTTATTTATTTTACACTTCACCTCGTCAATTGCATCATTTTTGCACCCTTGATGGTCCACACTCAACCTACATCAATCAAACATGATTTTCATCAATTTCTTGAGAAAGTATGGATTTCAGAACATAATCATGCTTAGCAAAATAAAGATTAGTATTAATTGAATTTAAATGTATAATTAGTATCTTAATCAACATCAACAAACATAATTGATACTATTAAGCCACTAATTAGTACACGTTTGATGGCGTGACCAAATTGATCACCCAAAAGTAAAATCCTTACTTATCTCCTAAATGTGTCTAGTGATATAGTGAAAGCAAGGGTCAAATCCACATGGACTGGATTATGATTATTCTGATTTAAACCTAAGTCTTAATTTCTAAAACCTAATTTTCCTAAGATGCAAAGGGAGATTTTGATTAATTAAATTAATTAAACTAAGAATGCAATAAAATCAAATGAAGTAAAACAATAAAGACAAAAGTGATTGAAAGAATACTTTAGTTCGCTAGACTTATTAACTCAATTGATTTAATTATTCCCAATTTCATTCATGTGATTTATAAGAACACCAGCCTGATGCATTCCATATCTATTGTAATGCATCCACCTATCMTTCTTACTTAAGTAAAAGAATCCTTATTAATTAACCCTATTTATTGAACAACCTAGAAGAAAACTTAACAAAATTTAATCCAATGAACGCAAAGCACATAAAAGGTATAATTGAACCAAGCAAGATCCTCCAAGCGTGAACCTTTAACCTGAAACTATAAACTAGTTTGCAGTAACCACTAGAAATTGTTATCAGTACCCAGAATCCATAATGTTTGCCTATTTGGTATCTAGATTAACAGTGAATTCCCCTATATGATCTTTTAGTTGTACACCTAATCAACCAAACAAGTAATTCTAATATAAACACAGTAATTCGTACTCATCCTTTAAATCAATCATAAAATTAATGAGAATATAAAATCAACTTCATTAAATCTTTGTCTAACTACATAAAGTATCTCTTAATCACAAGAAAATTAGAAAATCATAGCAAGAACTGAAGGAATTAAACTTCAAAACATAGAAAACATGATAAAATAGAGAGAAGAAGAGTAATCTTATGGAGAATCAAGAGAAGATCTCTTGAATCTTCTTGTTTTTGTGTCTCTCCCCTTCCTCTCTGAGCCGTCTCCCATGTTGCCTTGAAGCCCTTGATGGCTCTCTGCCTCCAAACTTGCTCCCAAAGACCCCTAATATAATGAAATAAGCTAGAGTTAAGAAGAAAGACAGACTTATCCTTTTTTTTCCTTTGCATTTAATGAAACAGCTAAAGAAATATCATGTCGACACTGCAGCGGTGAGATTTGGGTACCTCGGCGCTCAGCTTATTGACTTTTAATGTAAAATCTCTTCGGACCGGTGCCGCGACGCTCAAATCTACCATAGTAGCGCTCACTTTCTACTTTTAATTTTTTTTGTTTCGAATTTGAAAAGTAGTAAATATTAAAGTTGTAGATAATTCTCTTAGCCTTCCAACTGTACCTAAATCGCCTTATTTCGATATCGGACGGAGAAGTTATGGTCAAAATACTAAAGGATATTTAGAAGCTCAAATTGATTCATTGTTGCTTTCTTTGCAATAGGAAAACGATCTTTCTAGACTCTAGACTCTTCATAACAATTGTAGTTCAGGATGTGTAGATGAGTTTAGCCTTTTGAATCACTTTATTTGAACTCTGGAAGCTCTAGGTATGCCTACTTAGTGGTCAGGTTTGATAACCTCTCTAGTCTGCCTACCTTGACTTTGTAACAATGTTTGGATGCCCAAACAAACTCCGATTTTGATAAACCAGACCTTCTTAAAAAGCTTGAGATATTCTCTACAACTTCACTGAAGATCACATTATTTTTTGGGCACTTCTTTAATGTTAAAAACCTATATGAATCTTAAGAGGTCTAACATCAAAATTCTGCTAATAATTCCAAATTAAAGCATATTTTCTAAAACTTCCTTAAAAATACCTTTAACATGAAATAAACATAAATGAACCTCATATAACCTAATACGTGCCTAATAGACTAAATATAAAGAGAATAAAGATGAATAATTCTATGTTTATCAATAATATAGTAATACTGACAGAAGCATGCAGTGTCAAATGATAGACACAAAATTATTCATCTTTATTATCCTTATATTTAGTCTATTATGCATATTTTAGGTCAAATGAGGTTCATTTATGTTTATTTCATGTCAAAGGCATTTTTACGGAAGTTTTAAAAAATATGCTTTAATTTGGAATTGTTAGTAGAATTTTAATGTTAGACCTATCGGGATTCATAAAGGTTTTTGATGTGAAAGAAGTGTCCAGAAAATAAAGTGATCTTCAGTAAAGTTGTAGAGGATATCTTAAGCTTTGCAAGAAGGTCTGGTTCATCAAAATCGGAGTTCGTTTGAGTATCCAAAGGTTATCACAAACAAGGCAATAATGAATCAATTTGAGCTTCTGAACATCCCTTAGTAATTTAATCATAACTTCTCCATCCCATATCCAAATAAGGGGCGTCAGATGGTGTTAGAAAGCTAAGAGAATTATCTACAACTTTTATGTTTACTATTTTTCTAAATTCATAACAGCAAATTCAAAAACAGAGAGTTACCACTGCGGTGGTAGATTCTAGTGCTGCAGCAGAAATCAAGTCAATAACCTAGTGCTGAGGCGGAAATTCTAGCTTTGCGACGGAAGTGCGCCAGCTGGAACAAAAAAAAGAAGTGAAAGACGACTTTGGCCTTCAACCTAACCTCTTTTATGACTATAATTTTCATTTTTCTCATGGAAAAAGAAGAGACGGCTTATAGAGGAAGGAGAGAGATGCAAAATAAGAAGATTCAAGAAATCATCTCATGACTTCTCCATAAGATTGTTGGATTCCCACCCAAGGATCATACAATTAGGTGAATTTTATGCAAGAATTCGGTTAGAATACCTACAAACTCCTTTACCAAATGTTGAATCTTTGTGACTAAATTGCCACTAAATTTCTACACACATGCAAACACAAACAAATTAGTAATCAAGCTTCCAATGGTGTGTACTTCTAACACCTAAGAATTGATAAATTCTTGCTAGAGAAAGAGAAGAAAAATTGAATCATTTTCCTGTAAAGGAAGAAGAGCAAATTCGACCAAGCTTATTGTCTTAGGAGAGATGATGTTGTTTCATGCCTTTTATACATGAAACATGCACACCAAAGCTTATGTCCAAGTGTCCAACACCCTAAGCCTTCTTGCATTTAATACACTAACATCCTACCATGGTGTGAGTGTTATACATGCAAGAAAAATGGACATTAGCCAAGTATAAGCCAACCAATCCCATGCTTCCATCTATCATCCAAGATATTTTGGAAAAACTCAACTAAGTCCAATTAGTTTGATACTTCTCTCCTTTGTCCATGGGCCTATTGGTCTTAGGTTCAAATGTTACATTTTAAACCTTTGTTAATGGACCCAATCCATGTCAAAGCCCAAAACCAATTAGTGATCCAACCCACTAAATTGGCTTATGCATCTTTTAAGCCCATGTGTGAATAGTATACAGAAAATACTATTCACAATATTCACCTTAGGTGAAAGATACTCTCATAACTCCCGTGTCAATGTATCATTGGTGTATCTTCGAAGTACGATACATTAGGCCTTCGGATACTTTGGCTGTAAATCGTCACACGCGGACAATCCATAAACCCGAACACCATGTGCTGAGCTCATGATTTACAAGGCATGGTTGATGATAAGATGATTTTATCATGTATTTTAATACCTTTATTCTGAGCAATTGATGAATTCTTGATGTTTTCTAATGGGAA
>JANKKB010000842.1:2266-20122 GCA_026225775.1 Bursera palmeri
ACTAGAGACCGTGCTGTCCTCCATGATCTTTTCATGCTTACAACCTTCCCATACTCAAGATGCATACTAATAGGTACTAGTTGTAGCAAATATCTAATCAAGTCTGTCACTGTTTTTCATGTGACTGTGTTAAATATAACTCATATTTTCCCTCTTTAAACTGTATGCTCCTTATATGTTCATACCATCTTCGCTATTGCAGGAATAGCAAATGCCATAGACCTGGCAGATCGTTTTCTTCCAAGACTTCAGTCAATGAATTGTGAGTCATTAATTGTTTTCGTAGAGAACTCTAAGATAAACCATATACATTCTGTTAGAATTTATATTTTGGGAAAGAATTTTTGGAAGACCCTCTTCATAAACCTTACCCTCACTTCTCAATTGGCTATAAGTACTAAGAATCTTGACTACCTCCATCAGAATGTCTCCCTGTTTGGTGCCATCANAGTTTTAAGTAACAGCTTGGAATAATGAAAATTCAGTTGTTACTTTGGTTATTTCTTGCTGTCTCTTGATTAAACCAATATGATATAAGTAGCAATGATTTCTTGAGTTGCAAAACTTTTGTAACGGTTGTCATTGTTGAGCATAGAGGGGTGGTACTCAACAATAGGTGTTTCATGACTCTAGGACCCTGGCCTTTCAAAAAGTTTGCCACAAATTTGCAAGAAAATTTGTTGGCTTCAAAGTAATTTCTAATTTGTTGGTTCTGCATTTCTTATAATAGGTAAACCTCAAGTTGTGACTTTTCGGGCTTACTCTAAAGATCAAATTATCAGAATTCTACAGGAGAGGCTCATGGTAATCCCTTGTTCCTTGTTTGGTATCTAATAAACAGGCGGCATGCTTTTGTAAATGGATTAAATAATTCAAAGAACATTGCTATTTCCACCAAGAAACACAAAAATATATTTACAGATCTTTCTTGGTCATAATTGTTTTTATCTTCCAACAGGCACTTTCTTACATTGTCTTTCAACCACAAGCATTGGAACTCTGTGCTAGGGTAGGTCCATATACATTATACTTTATGGTGCACTGGTTAATCATTTACTTTTTTCCTCTTTTGGTTATTACTACTGATTCTGATTTTGACTACTTAACTACAACAGAAAGTTGCAGCTGCATCTGGAGACATGCGAAAAGCACTGAGTGTTTGCAGGTCAGTTTTTTGCAACCCTTTTTGAGGTGTATTCAATCAATTAGGAAGAGGTGGCAGCTGAACTAATATTTTCTTTATGACAAGATTGCTTTATAATGATTAAAGTATATTCCTTCAATCCAAAGGGTTTAATTGTGTACTATGATGTCAACTAACTGAGGATGTAACAAGGATGCAGCTAAATAAATCATAATGAACTATTTTCAACTAACACTGTCGAATTTGCTCCAGGAGTGCAATTGAGATGCTAGAAGCTGAGTTGAGAGACTCTGCAAAGATGAACTCAGCATCAGTGGAGAAAGGTTTCTTTGAACAACAGTCAGCTCCAACTCTTGAATTATTTAATTCGCAGGCAAATAATATTCCATTTCTATTAGCTTCATATCTATTTATTTTCACTTTAAACCTTTTATGATGACGAAGTATATCACAAATTTTGAAATGTTGTCCTAAAGTTTTGAACCATATTACAGGTGAGGGTTGATCATATGGCTGTTGCTTTGTCAAATACATTTAAATCACCAGTAGTCGACACCATACAGTCTCTCCCTCAACACCAACAAGTACGTTTGCTACAATACAGGGGTTCATGTATATGCGAAACATTACATTTTAATGGTTTGTTTGTTGTATCCGTTCATTCTAGTGCTTCATCTCCTCTCATAGTGACTTTTTATCCGCAGATTATCCTCTGCTCTGCTGTGAAGTTTTTCCGTGGAAGAAAGAAAGATACAACCGTTGGTGAGGTACGTTTCCTTCAATTATCCAAAATGAAATGACTTGGAGAGCTCCTAGCAGTTATGTCATCTTTAACTGAGGATTTTACGTGATGCAGCTGAATAAATCATACTTGAACATCTGCAAAACAGCACTGGTACCGCCTGTTGGAAGTTTGGAATTTTTGAGCATGTGCAGAGTACTAAACGACCAGGTAAATAAAAGATGCTTGATCTGCAGTATAAGCTTGTTTATACGATGGTTTTTCTTTTTGTGCGCATTACAATGTGCAGAATAAATAACTTAATTTCGGAATGAGACTTGATAATATCAAATGATGCTGAGACATTATTCAATGCAGGGTCTTCTAAAATTAGGTCAGTCCCGTGATGATAAATCGAAAAGAGTAACATTGAAGGTAGATGAATCGGATATCACTTTCGCATTGCAGGTACAGATCCAGAAAATCTTCTAGTCTTGCTTTCTGCTTCTTTTTCTCTTCTCTTACTAATTGTACGGCAACCTGTAACAGGGAGTTCGTTTCTTTCGTAATTGTCTTCAATAATTCTGCAACGTAGAACCTTGGACTCTTGTGGCTAATCAATTTCTGTGTTCTCCATATACTTCAAATATGAAGGTTGGAAGCCATTTCTTCAACTGTGCGCTCTTTGTGTCTCTACTGCAAGTCAAACTAATGCATTTAATTAATTAATTTACTTATTTACTTATTTATTTTTTGTTTTTCTATAGATCAGTGCCTTATAAAGCCGATGGCAGACTTATAGTTCAGATGATTATACTCTCATGGCAAGACAGGTGGTGGTGTGGCCAGTTGCATCTTGCATGTGATGAATTCCAGCGCAGAGCTTATACTTGCCATTGCAGAAACCTTATAAAGAACGGATCAAATTCAATACAGATTTATACATTACATGTTACCATGTATGATGCATCTTTATGACTTTGAATTCTATATTTATTTTTTAAATTTCTATTTAATAAAAAAAAAAGTCAATTTCAATTCTTTTGTATTGTGCAACCTGCCATCTCCTTCGAAATCTGGATTTTACTGCTTATGACTAATCGAACGTCTTAAACGCAAACTGTAAAATACAAGAATTCAAGTAGAAAATAAAAAAAACTAAAAAAATAAAAAGGAACAAAATGCAATAATAAGTTTTGGACTATTAAAGATGGAGATGATGATCCCTAATGGTTAGAGTTTTTTATAAGAATATGTTTGGAAAGATTTAAAGAAATTATAGGAAATGATCTTTTGAAAAATAATCAATTTTCATATTTTTTATGATTTTTTTAATTAAATCTAAGTGAATGATAATTATATTCTTATATATTTTTCTCTTTTTTTTATCCATTGATTATCTCGTGAGTCTAATAACTTTTTAATGATTGTTTAATGAGTTCGATGGTTGTTTGATGATAGTTCGATAACTTTTGATAACTGTTCAATGATTAAAAAATGTTAAAAAAGAGAAAGATGAATTTATATATTTTATACGGAGGGTATTCTGGTTATTGAGTTTAAATGATTCGGCAAATAAAACAAAATTTGGGCTTAACTATTTAACAAAAAAAAACCTGTAATTTTGGATTATTTTTTTACAATTTTCCGAAATGGGGAAATTTTAAAGGTTGCATGAAGTGTATTTAAGAATATTTTGAATTGCTTTTAATGGAAACGAGGTCTAAAGCCCAAGCAGTCGGGCCCAATTTAAATACATTTCTGGCCCAATTTGAATTAATTACGTTCGTTTGGAGGCGCACAAACACTCACAAGAAACAAAAACTATTCTTCATACTTCGCAAAAAATTCAAACCTGCAACAGAGAGTTCTCCTCTCGATTGCATATATATCCATCAGTCTCCAACTTTTCTCATTCAAACAAACACATGCAATGAGCATGGAAACCCTAGCCGTTACCCGCCCTCAAGTCCCTGCTACTACCCCTATTAACTTCAGCGGCAAAATCTCAAGGTCAAGTTCTCTCTGTCTGCGCAGGCCGTTCTACCGTGTCCGAACTCTCAAATGCGCAGCCTCTCCTTCATTAGGTAGTTGCGTGCTTTTTGATTCAATTTCATTCTGAGTTGTATTGTTTTCCGCTGTTTGGCTGCTGATAAAATTTGGGAAAGTAAAAGATTGTGAGTCTACATTTTAATTTTTCGATTCTGTTTGCTTGGCGAATTTGAGTCGCAAGAAGGAATGAAAATTCTAGATTATCAACTGAACTTGATCTGATATTAGTAAAATGAGATTAATATTAGAAATTAAAAGTAGCTCAAACTTTTCTGTTTAGTTGACGAGAATTTGGAAAGCAAAACTTGGAGATTTGGAGCACTAAAATTAGGTTTTTATGATGAAAATAATCTGAAAATTTGAACTAAGATATAATTTACGAAGAGAAAATATTGTTGTAAGTTTTTTGTTTCTCTCTCTCTCTCTCTCTGTGCTTTCTGTCGGCAAAAATTGAAAGCAAAGAAAAGAACATGTAATTTTGTACTCACTAATTTTCTTGTTAGTTTTAATGTTAGTAAAATGTAATTTTAGCTCAGTAAACTTTTGGGAAGAGAAAAGGTAGTGAATCAGTGTTTGATTCTTTCTTTGCTGCTTGGCTAATGAGACTTGGTGAAAGAGGGAAGGATATGTGTGCTAGGAGTGTTAATATTGTGCTGATTTGAGTTTTGGTCTGCTGAGACAACTAGCTATTCTAAGCATTGGCTAACGAAAATTTTACGTTCTGTTTGGTTTGTGAGAAAATGTAGGAGTAGAAAGATAAGATGAGTTAACATTTTAACATTTTCCTCTGTGGAAAAGAAAATAAAACAGGTTTTGGTTTTCTATTAAATCTTGGTTTAGTATCCATAAAATGAAAATTGTGGCTTGTTTAAGCCAAATGGCGCTTTTATTATGCACATGTCCTACTGTCATTGTAGTGATCAAATGAAATTCTTTTATTGGGGACCCAAGCAAGTAAAAAGTTTTAGTCCCCCGAGTGTAATAGGAAGATTGACCGGATGAGTTGAATGCTTGATTTACTTGGAAACATAACAACACGATCACAAGATTTCTAATTTTGATTTAGCTTGAGGTTCTTTGAATAATATGCACCATCATAGTTTGTATCTAATCAAATTTTGGATTTTCAATTCCTATGATTGAGCAAATCTAGTTGACCAGTCAGCAAAATTTCAACAAGCTTCTGAGAAAGGGAATTTAATTCCTTTGTATCGATGCATATTTTCGGACCATCTAACTCCCGTGCTAGCTTACCGGTGTTTGGTTAAAGAAGATGATAGAGATGCTCCTAGCTTTCTGTTTGAGTCAGTCGAACCTGGTTTGAAGGCTTCAAATATTGTAAGGCCAATAGTCTGTTTCTTCTTTGTGTTTATTACATGTGTTATTATGCATTTTTTTTTTCAATCATATATATATATATATATATTTTCTACAACTTTGTAGGGGAGGTATAGTGTTATTGGAGCTCAACCAACAATAGAGATTGTGGCAAAAGAGAATATGGTTACAATCATGGACCACGAGGAAGGGCAGAGGACAGAGGAAATTGTAGAGGATCCTATGGTGGTTCCTCGGAGGATCATGGAGGGATGGAAGCCCCAACTTATTAATGAACTTCCTGAAGCATTTTGTGGTAAGAGATTAAATACATAAGGTACTTGTTTTTTTATAGATTATCTTAATCACCCAATAATTTATGCAGCTCTGCTTTTGGTTTTGGTAGAGTTAGGTCTCTAGAAATAGTGATCAAAGGTAAATAACTTAAACTTGCTCAAATTCTTTTAATTAGGTTTATTAGCTTTGAACCAACCAAGGACTTTTTATTAGATTTTGTTATTCATTGATTTTACCACACTGTAGATGTCTCTCTAGTGATTAGTGTTTAACTGTGTTTAATCACCTACACATTTCTGCCAATATTTAATTGTTGCGCTACTGCAAAAATGATATCTTCGTATTTTACCTAATTAATTCCTCATATATGGAATAGTTTTATTAGTTTGATTGTCATTGTATATACTATACAGTGATTAGTTGTCTTGTCGGGCAGGTGGATGGGTTGGTTATTTTTCATATGATACAGTCCGATATGTGGAGAAGAAAAAGCTACCATTCTCTAGTGCTCCCCAAGATGACAGAAACCTTCCTGACATTCATCTAGGCCTCTATGATGATGTGATTGTGTTTGACCATGTGGAGAAGGTGCTTTTACCCGTATATGTTGTGAAACTTTTTTTTTTGGGTGTGTCTGTGTGTGTTTGTTTGATGCTAATTTCAAATATTTATATTAATTTCTCATGTTTCCGTCTTGGTTGTGTACTTCTTTAATCTTAATTAATGGGAGATTCTCATGCTGACGCGTCTTTAACTGCCAAACTAAGGATCTTTAAGAGTTCAAATAAAGATTATGAGACACTTGAACCAAGCTTTAAACTCATGTTAATTTAAATTCTCGTGGTCATTCCAATTGATAACTGTATAGTTGTCTTTTTCTGGAGAATTACCTGTAAAAACCTTGGAAAACAAGATGCATATTGTGCAATTAAGAGTCATCTACTCCGAGTTTTTCATGTATTTTAACTGGAATGGATTATGCATATATTTTTCCTTATTTCTTTAATTTTCTTGGCCTCAGAAAGCTTATGTGATTCATTGGGTGCGATTAGATCGGTATTCTTCTGTTAAGGAGGCCTTTAATGATGGAATGAACCGGTTGGAAAACTTAGTATCTAGAGTACATGATATAGTTCCGTGAGTAATTATTTTTATGCTGATGGTTTCAGACAATTTATTACATTATTTTTTCTTCTGAGTTCCAACTTTTGAGCTCTTATTTCAAATGGATTTCAGACCAAGGCTCCCCTCAGGTTCAATTAAGTTATACACTCATCTTTTTGGTACTAAATTGGAGATGTCAAACATGACAAGTGAAGCCTACAAGGAGGCAGTATTGCAGGCTAAGGAGCATATCCTGGCTGGTGACATTTTCCAGATAGTATTAAGTCAGCGCTTTGAAAGGCGAACTTTTGCAGACCCATTTGAAATCTATAGAGCGCTGAGGATTGTCAATCCAAGTCCATATATGACTTATTTACAAGTATGCCTGCTTTCCCCAACACTATTTGTTTGAAAAGTTAATGTTAAATTTCTGAGCATTCTGCTTATGTGTTCATATCTCTGATCAGGCTAGAGGGTGTATACTAGTTGCTTCAAGTCCAGAAATTCTTACACGTGTGAAAAAGGTGAGGGTAGTAATCCTAGGAATTATAAATGATTAATTTCAAATCCTTTTCCTCTTGCCTCCTAAAATATTGATTTTATGAAGATTTTATAAAATCTCAGGATTCAAATTTGCTTTTCATTCTTTGCTCTTCTGCAAGCTGATCTTGGAAACTTTTATATTTTGCTGAAGCAGTATCATTTTTGTTTTCTTGTTTACAGAGAAAGATTACTAATCGGCCGCTTGCTGGAACTGTTAGAAGAGGGAAGACGCCTAAAGAAGATATTATGTTTGAAAAGGAGCTTTTAAATGATGAAAAGCAATGTGCAGAGCACATTATGCTTGTTGACTTGGGGAGGAATGATGTTGGAAAGGTTCAATTTTAGTTATATTTATCTGTGTTTGTTTTTGTTGTGTTTTATATCAACATTGCCAAATATTTTATGTTTACAAGCCATGTCAGTTTTATGTGTCTTAAAACTTATTCTTTATGGCCATAGATTTGTATTTGAAATGGCTGTGTATGCAGGTCTCCAAACCTGGTTCTGTGAAGGTTGAAAGGCTAATGAACATTGAGCGATATTCTCATGTGATGCACATAAGCTCAACAGTATGTGTATCTTATCGCTATTTGTGAATGCCCTATCTTTTATGTTGCATCAGTGTTGTAAATATAAATAACCGATTTAGTCCAGTACACAAAGAGTTGGAATCTAGTGATGTTGCTTGTGGATAGGAAATCTGAAATTTGGTGATATCTGGTACCCTACGGTTAATGTTTTTCTTCTTTGGACAAATAGTTTTTGGCTGATTACTATAGTAGGCTTTTGGAGCAGAATGTCCAAAGCTATATCAATAGTAGTTTTGTTTATTCATAATTGAACCACTTATTGAAATCTGTTTATCGTTTATTGATATAGTCTGTCTTCGCAGGTCACTGGAGAGTTACTTGATCATTTAACTAGTTGGGATGTTCTGCGAGCTGCACTACCTGTTGGGACTGTTAGTGGAGCGCCAAAGGTTTTCTTACTTCCTTCCCCTCTTTCATTTGGAGTATTTATATTTCTCTGACTGGTAATGATTCTGAATCTCTGATGGATGAATTTCCATTAGGTGACTGCTGTCTGATCTCAAAATGATGATTAAATCTCTAATCCTTTTGTCAGGGTGATATGTTCTGGTTCTCACTATTAGGTCCTCTTGGTACAGGTGAAAGCAATGGAATTAATTGATGAACTGGAAGTCACACGTCGTGGGCCATATAGTGGTGGATTTGGAGGCATTTCATTTTCAGGCGATATGGACATCGCCCTTGCGCTGAGAACTATGGTTTTCCCGACTGGTACACGTTATGACTTGATGTATTCATATAAAGATGTGAACAAGCGCCGGGAATGGGTTGCTCACCTCCAAGCTGGGGCTGGAATTGTGGCTGACAGTGATCCTGCTGACGAGCAGAGGGAATGCGAGAACAAAGCTGCTGGTCTTGCACGTGCCATTGATCTTGCAGAGTCCTCATTTGTTGACAAATGATTAAGATTTATGGAGTCTTGATTTTCTCAATAGTTCCCGTTTGGATGCGAGTACTCAATGAGGCACCTTTCCTCGCAGTTAGCATTCAGTTTCTGTCAAGGTGGAAGGTGATGCACAGCAGTTAGGTGATATATTTTCAATTAAGAAAATGTGGGGTCTTTTTTTTTGGGTGTAAAATATTTTCAATTAAGAGAAACACAATCCGACTTGTAAGTGCTGATATATCTTGCTAGGAGGTGAGTTTTTGTAAATTTTGTTGAAGAATTTTAATCTTGCAGGAAACGAAGGGTTAGTTTTCAGTTAGTGCACTTCAGTCAAGCTGAGTATAAGCCATCAAGTGTTACCCTTGGCAGGAGTTCTGGTTAAAGCAGTCATCTTAAGCTTCTGTATTGAAACTCAAAATTGCTGATTTTATTATTATTATTATTATTTTTTAAACTCTTAATAAAATTTCGTAATTACTTCTTTAGATTTGTGAACGAAGTTCTGAGAAATTATCAGTGCAAGTCATAAACTCGTTCAACTCAATTATAAAGAAACTGGCCCAGAAGCCTAAATCCATGTTTCACTGTCTTGGTGTTTTGTTTGTTTGGGAAAAAGAAAAACTATATTTAATAATACTAATTAGAAAAGGTGAAAAATAGTTAAATTTGAGAGAGTTTTTATGAATTATAATAATAAAAAAAAATATATTATATTTTTTAATAAATCCAAACATATTGTTAAGTAAGTTGTTATGCGACTGATAACCTTAGCAATAATTCATAAGTCTCAAGCTCAATATCTAATTTGATTAATGTAATACAAGAGCTTGATTAAATTTTAAAACGCGCCTCAAAATTTTACTATTTTTGATCAAAATATAACAGAAAGTATTTACTAATGCATTCGTCTTGTTCAGAATTCGGCAAATGTGAGGAAGTGCAAAGTGCACGTGACAATACCAATAATTACACAACAATAAAATATTAATAAAAAAAAATCAATACAGGTGGTAAGATTGTGACCGATAACAGGTTTGGAAATTATAAGAAAAAGGATAAGAAGACGGCAAGAGGCAGGTTGGTAGATAAGCCTTTGCCACGTCACCTGAGAGATACCGGTACTCTTTTCTTTCAAGACAAGCCCAGCGTCAAGCATGGTTGCTTGCTTGCCTCATTTATCTCCTCAGTTACGAGACTGCATTTTCATTGCAAGGTCAGGTGTCTGATTCTGGAGCTCCTCTTCTGTTCCTTTGTAATTTCTATCACTTTATATGCAATTATAGTTCATACATATATACTTTTTATTTTTTAATAAATTGTATAAACTTCTTGTGGGCTTATATGTTTTTTATAATTTGATAAACATAGACTTGTTTTGTTTTGTTTTTAATTTGGAGTGTAAAATAGAGAGAAAGGAAATAATGATTCTGTGCCATTGAGTTTAATCACTTGTGTTTTCACATTTCGATCAGTTTATCTCCCTTTTTTGAGAGAAATGTGAAGTGGGTTAGGAGGGAAATCAAGGGCCAGGAGGGAAATTTGGGCCCTTGATTTCTGTCACTTCATGTTCTCAGTATTGTGCTTTGTTGCATAAGGCTGCTTCGAATGTTCTGAAAAACCCAGTCATGGTTTCGGTGATCAATTGAACTTATTTGACCAAGTTTCTGATAGTAAATGGACCTTTTTATGTTTGTTTAATTGTTTCCAGAGTCCACAAGTTAGGGTTAGAGCTCTCTTTTTATGCAAACTGTTGACAGGATATTTGTATTGCTTGGAGTATTCGGTTCTGTTTTAAATATGCTAAGGGGTTTTGATTGGAGGTGAAAACGAGTTTGGAAATTTGGGGTATGTTGGTAAAGTGCTTGCCTGTCGTGTACTTTGTGTCATGAACTAAAAATGATTCAAGTAAAATTAACTTATAGTATGATTCTTTCCTCACTACTCTTGACTCTTTTGCAATATGAATGTGTATGTGTCTAACATCAAGCCCTCCTCTTTGTCTATATGTTTTATTTTTTAAATCATTCATAAGTTAAATCTCATGAACCAATGAGGTCTAGCTCCTAGGTTCAAGTGACCTGAGATTATATATTACATGAGAGGTCAAGTCTGATGGGATTTAATAAAATTTTACTTTGAAGCAGATATTATACTTATTGTTGATACATGTGTTCTGTTATTTGTGTTCAGTGCAGGGTAGTAGTTAAATCAGTATACATGCATAACCAGTTGTTATATCAAGACTAAACTTCTATCCAAGACTATAACCATGGCTACCACCAAGATCTACATAGTGTAATCTCTTCTCCCTCTTTGTCTCTCTCTCTCTCACACACACACATAAAATTGCATGCACAATGATGTTAAAATTGGTTCACTTTTTGTATTTCTTTTCGTTTCCTCATCATCTTAAGTTTATGCTTTTACAGGTATTATTCCATGTATGGACATGTGGAGACTATGGCGCGGGAAGTGCAACGTGGAGCTAACAGCGTTCAGGGTGTTGAAGCAACACTTTGGCAGGTAGTTTACCATGGGGGGGAATAAGTAAGTATTACAAGAGAATGGTAGGCTTAAGAGGAAGAGGCCTTTTTGATGTGAAGTTTCAATTGATTGGTATGCATAGGTACCCGAGACCCTATCCAGCCTGATTTTACAGAAGGTGAAAGCTGCTCCTAAGCCAGATGATGTGCCAGAGATCAGACCAGATCAACTTGCGGAAGCTGATGGTTTTATCTTTGGATTTCCTTCTCGTTTTGGCGTCATGGCAGCCCAGTTCAAGGCCTTCTTTGATGCTACTGGGGACCTATGGGCATCCCAAGCACTTGCTGGCAAACCTGCTGGAATCTTCTGGAGTACTGGTTTTCATGGGGGAGGCCAGGAGCTTACTGCGTGAGTTTGTTTTGTACTTTGCTGCTCCTCTTGAATCCTCTTTTTTCAGCTTATCCATTACACTAGTGCGAATGTTGTGGATATCATAATATTCATTTTATTACTCAGCTAATCCATCTCACATTAGCTTCTTTGCTAATTATGAAATGAGATTTAAGAGTTAGGTTGGGGAAACAACCTACTATGTGTCCTGTTATCCAACTTCAAAGAAAGTTTACTTAAATTGTTATTTTTATTCTTTAGCACAAATTGTGGTTCAGTCCTTTCATAACAAATCTTTTTAACTCTTTTTGACACATAACAACGGAGCAAATCCAAGGATAAGGTTAATTCCAGATCAATTTTTATAGTTATATTCTTAGGGGTTTATTAAACTCCTTGGCACATATTTATTTATCTTAGTTGGTCAGTTCTCCAACATTTGATGATGAACCTCTATCGTAGACTCTTATTTTTTTCATTCTCTGTATTGTGCGTGTCATCTGTCATGTATTAATTTTCAGCTCTTCTTTTACAGCTTGACTGCCATAACACAGTTAGCACATCATGGTATGTTGTTTGTCCCACTTGGTTACACCTTTGGAAGTGGCATGTTTGAGATGGGCGAGGTGAAAGGCGGATCTTCTTATGGCGCCGGAACTTATGCAGCTGATGGATCCCGTTTACCCACAGAACTAGAACTTCAACAGGCTTTTCACCAGGGTAAGTATGTTGCTGATATAGCAAAGAAGCTAAAAAATTGAACACTTGCAGCATAACAAATGTATTGAAGATGTTAATCTGCTGATGTAAAGAATACCGAACTCAAATTTAACAAAGAAAGATCTTTAAATAAAATCTTCTGCTTTTAGCAAGGAAACAATGGACTTTGGTGATTCTATTTACAAATAATATCGTTACCAAAAATGTCATATTATTGAAGAAGCAAAGAAGACTATTTTATGCTTCCTGAAGGATCAAAGTGGAACAAGAATGACCAATGCAACTGTCAGCAACCGACTGTAATAAGACTTTGTTTAGCTAAGTTAATTTTCGTATTATTTTGTGATTAAAAACATTAACAAAATAACCAGAAGTAACTCTTATTCGATGCACAACCTATAACTGGATACGGCTGATTCATAATCTGTGTCCATTCTGTGCCTTTGAGCCATTGCTTATTGGCATTTGTTTTGTTGGTTTCATTATGTGACTCGGCAAATCCAGTATTTGGCAGCTTCCACACTCGAAAAATAACTAATCAAATCGAGTCTTTTGGTTGATTTATCGAGCAAAGCAACTCTACAATAGGATAATTTGACACCTAGATATACCTTGTTAAAAGTTATTAGACACATCGAGTGATATATCAATTTATCGAGATACAATTATTCATCAGAAAAATGGAGGATAAATATATTTTGAACACAAAATTCACTCCCTGCGTGAAGAGAATCAAAATCAACATGTCAAGAAAGGAGACGAATTTCACTTTCTGTGGAGAGGAATAAGGATATCGTTGATATCTTTAATGGGGTTCACTTGAAATGCAAGTTTGCATTAAAAGTAGCTTCATCATCGTCAAAGGTTCTCAGGCATCATTCAGAGCTTATGAACACTTCAGTCGAAAAACAAGGTCAAGTTTTTTGAGCTGAGTTTTTGCAAGAAACATAAAGAGATGATCCTGGATACGTACATACCTTATATGATGGAGAAATCTAAAGAAAGTTTGATTTAGGGAAGTTAGATACTTGTGGGTTTTCAGTTTTTTATTTTTTAATAATTTTGATAACTTGATTTAGAGATTTTGATTCGGATTGTATATATTTCATATGAAATTCTTTATTTACCCTTCTACGATATTGTCTAAACTAATGAAAATCTCATAGATGTTAATTAAAATAGTAAATTTGAGCTGGCCGATATTAGGACTAACCTTAACAAAGTTTTTGATATAATCTCAATAAATAATATGATTAAGACAATAAAATAGTAATAGTGTGAATCACGGCTTAGTCAGCACAGACTGTTTTGTTTTGAAACGATTCCGTTTCACACTAGACAACACCGAGCTCCTTGTCGTAACAGCACAAACTAATTTCTGTTTCAGATTCCCAAACCATACAAAATCCCCGAAAGCAAAAAATTTCTCTCTCCCCCTTCACTTCTCACGATCTTCACTCTTCACACACACGCAGAGCTCAGCTGACATGGAAACCCTCTGGCGCGCCGCGACTGGCCAGGATCCGAATCCGGAAGATTACCAGGGCATCGAGTTCTGGTCCCATCCTGAGCGATCCGGCTGGCTCACGAAGCAAGGCGACTACATCAAGACCTGGCGTCGCCGTTGGTTCATTCTCAAACAAGGCAAGCTGTTGTGGTTCAAGGACTCTCACAGCGTCAGCCGCGGCTCCACACCACGTGGCGTCATCCCGGTGGGGACTTGTCTGACCGTCAAAGGCGCCGAGGACGTTGTCAACAAGCCTAACGCCTTCGAACTCTCCACCGGTGAGTATACGATGTATTTCGTCGCTGATACGGAGAAGGAGAGAGAGGAGTGGATCAATTCGATCGGACGGGCGATTGTTCAACACTCGCGATCGGTGACTGAATCGGAAGTTGTTGATTATGATAGCAGACAGCCTCGTAGTTAACGGTGGCGTTTTGGTTACAGGTTTGTTCCTTGTTTGGCTGTTGTGTCTATATTATTAATTTTTTTTTTTTTTGGAATTTAATCTGTTTGTTTGTGTTTGTACTTAAACTTCAAAATATATTGCNTATGATAGCAGACAGCCTCGTAGTTAACGGTGGCGTTTTGGTTACAGGTTTGTTCCTTGTTTGGTCTATATTATTAATTTTTTTTTTTTTTGGAATTTAATCTGTTTGTTTGTGTTTGTACTTAAACTTCAAAATATATTGCTTCTGAACGCGCTTTTTCTCTTATTACCCCTTATTGATTAATCATTAAGTAACCTGTTTTATTAGTTGTTTGAGTAATGTTGTCCATGGATTGAACTTCAGTTGTGCCCTTGGCAATTAACTAGTAATGATATGCCATTCACATACACACAAGCTTTGGGCTTAGAGTGTAAAGGGGAATTAGCAAAAATGGCCAAATGGAGGGGACTGAAATGAAATACAGCCAATTTTCATAAATCTCTCGTCCCAGTTGTTGCATATGTTCTGCCATCAGCTCTCTTTAACAAGGACGGTGGTTATAAAACTTATGTCAAGCTTGCTTAAAGATTCACGGATTCAAATGGTATAATTCTGAATGCATTTTCTGAGCTGGAGCCATATGCAGCCAACTCATTTTCTGGTAGCCGAAACTCTGCAGTGTACACAGTTGGAGCAGTGCTTCAGCTGAATAGTTCGCCTAAGTTTAAACCTGATTTGGAAGAGGCTGAATGCCGCAAGATCTTAAGATGGCTTGATGATGAGCCTAAATCTTCGGTCGTGTTTCTATGCTTTGGAAGCTTGGGAACTTCGGGATAACACAAATTAAAGAGATAGTAATGGGCCTTAAACATGGTGGTTACAATTTCTTGTGGTCTTTGCGTGTCTCACTACCAACAGATTACGAATCCGTACATAAAAATAGCACAGGTTGTGATTTTTTCCAGAAGGATTCTTGGAAGATCAAAGGAAAAGGAATGCTATGTGGTTGGGCTCCAAAAGTGCAGGTCCAGTCCCACAATGCAATTGGAGTATTCGTATCTGATTGTGGGTGGAACTCAATCTTGGAGAGCTTGTGGTATGGTGTACCAATTGTACCATCACCTATGTATGCAGAACAACAGCTTAAAGCATTTTGGATGGTAAGGGAACTGTGAGGAGCTGTAGGATGAGATTGGATTATAGGATGGGTAGTGACCTCATGATGGCAAATGAGATAGAATATGTAATGATGGGTGATAGTGAGATTAGGAAAGTTGAGGAAATAGCAGAGATGGGGAAGAAGTCTTTGATTTATGGTGGATCCTCGTTCCTTTCAATAAGAAATTTATTGATCTCAACTTAAAAAAGGCCATGTAGTCATTAATATTGAAGTAATAGAAAAATTTCTATTGCCAGAAAAGAATTTTCATATTTTTCTCGTTATATCTTTTAAGAATGAAGTTGTTACTAAGGTCTTTTGATCATCATTTATCTCCTGCAAGGACACGCAATTGGATTTATTTCACTCTATCATTGGAACTCTTCTACTGAAGAATGAATTGACTCAAAGCTCGAATGGATTAATATCAAACAAGCACACAGGAGTGTATGGAGTATAGGCTATATACTGGGGAAATTTAATCCCTTTAATCAGGTAAAATAGAATGCGTCAAATTCTAACGATGATAATAGTTCTATGAAACATCTCGACAACAATTTATTGACTTTCTGAACAATTAGTTAAACATCTTTTATGCATCAAATCCTACTATCAAGAAAGTTCCTCCTAGTAGCACTTAATTTTGTTACAACATCAGTCATCTCTATTCGCTCAGTCGGAGATTCCATTGAGCAGAAAACTCCAATTCTCAATATAGAAATCAAGCACTCCTGAATTTTCACTCTCTCGTCTCTATGGCTTGCTAAATTTGCCTCCCTTACTTCCAATAGAAGTGAAGGTTCAACAATCTCCGTCACATCTTCTGATAAAGCCATCTTGACAAATTCATGAAGAGTCAAACCATCTTTAAACATGTTATCAGTAGGCCTCCTCCTTGTGAACATCTCTAACAAAAGAATTCCAAAGCTATAAACATCTCCTAACATAGATACTTCACCACCCATACCATACTCTGAAAAGTATATTTGGCTCATCACGTTAGTTAATAGTTGCTAGTTTCCATATAAATGGTAACATATGTGATAAATGAATCAATTGACAGTTATATAACTTAAAAGGAAAAAAATTAAAATAAGAAATGCTTACCTGGAGCAACATAGCCAATAGTTCCTTTTATTCCAATTGTGCTTGACTGGTTTTCAAGAGAAATATTCAGAGAGCAATTGGCGAGAAATCTGGCTAATCCAAAGTCACTAACATGGGCAACCATGTCTTGATCAAGCAAAACATTGCTTGGCTTAAGATCACCATGCACAATCGGTGGTTGGCAACTGTGATGAAGATATTCGATTGCAGAAGCCACATCAATAGCTATGTTTAATCTTTGAATAAGACTTAAATTACATATGTGGGGTTGATCGTTGATATGGTACAATCTCTCCTCTAAACTTCCATTTTGCATGTACTCATAAACTAAAGCCTTAAAATCACTCATTTTAAAATCTATGCTTGAGCAAATGGTGATGATTTTAATGAGATTTCGATGACGAATATTTCTTAATGCTTTACATTCAGCAATAAAGCTCTTGGAAGTGCCTCTTTGCGTAAGGTTAAACACCTTCACTGCAACTAGCATTCCATTTTCACCCAAAATTCCCTTGTACACATTGCCACAACTTCCTTTACCAATGATATTTGATGATGAAAATTCATTGGTTGCCTTATTCAGCTCTGCATAAGATATCATCGGAAAGTGTTCTTGTAAGTGCAACATTTCAGAAGATTTATGAGAAGCTTTCCTTCTTCGCATAAAAACTATGATGAGGCATAATGATAAAATCAAACATGAAGCAATCACTGGAATCAACACCTTAAGAAGAGTGATTTTTGGTTTCTTTGATTGTTTGGAGTGGCAAACTGGTAAATGCAATTCGTTTAAACCCCCACAAAGTTTTTTATTCCCAGTAAGTGAAACTTTTGTTAAATTGTCAAAAACTCCTTTTGTTGGCACCTCACCCTCAAAGTGATTGTAAGAGAGGTTCAAGTACTCCAAGAAGGATAAATTTTCAAGACACTGTGGAATTTGGCTTGACAAATTGTTTGAAGAGAGATCTAGCTCTTTAAGGCTTTTCAAAGAACTCAATGAGGAAGGAATGCTTCCAAAAAAAGAGTTGTTCTGCATATTAAGATATTCTAAGCTTTTACAACCACCTAGAGTAACAGGAATCTGAGAGGAAAATTGGTTTCCAGATACATTTAATGCAACAAGATTGACCAAGTTGCCCACTTCTAAAGGAAAAGGACCGCTGAGATGGTTATCAGCCAGGTCTAGGAAAATTGATAGGGTTGTTATGCCAAGAACTTGTGGAGGCACAGAACCAGTGAGCTTGTTTTTTGCAAGATACACCTCTATCAAATTCTGACAATTTCCAAGGGAGGAAGGTATATTGCCTTCCAAGATATTATATGACAGATCAAGGCTAGTGAGAAGCGTTAGATTACCTAGAGAGATGGGAATGCTTCCTTGAAAATAGTTTTCATCCAAGTATAAAA
>JANKKB010000844.1:0-11037 GCA_026225775.1 Bursera palmeri
AGTAAGGCACATCCTCTTCAACGGTACTGGAAAACACAAAACAGAGTACAGGAAAACATTAGTTCTATATAACTCCATCCAATCCAAAATTGGCCACATAAAACCCTTATTCATTGCTATTTTTTGCAATCAATAATCAAAATTGAATAAGCCGATACATATGTGTGGAGTTCTATTATGTTGAATGGTTGAGTATGATAAGAATGTGTACAAAAGGTAGATTAGGATGCTCCTTATCAAGAAACTAATTGACTACAACTCGACATCATAAGAATAACTTTGCTTTCTTTGCCAAAGGTCATACCCACTCTCTACATCATAATACACCATGTGCATCATAGGCTACCAGACGCATCGGTAGTAAACGATGCTTCATTGCTGATGTGATAAGCTCAATCAACTCAAATTGTTCTAAGTCCTTATCTTTTTACTTGTTCAACAAAATAAAAGTTCTGGAATGCACGTATGATAACCTTAAGCTTGAATTGTATCAAGAACTGTAGAAATTAAGGTCAGGTGTCTGCACTAGAATGATTGACCAAGTTATTAACCATCAATTTGAAAGGATGATTGACCAAGTTATTAGACTTGACCACCCAAGGGCTTGTGATATGTTTTATAAGGATAAAAAACAAACGAAACAGTGACCAACAATGCCTGGCAGTTTGTAAGCTTAAATGCATAAAACTGCAAAGGTTGTATTCTGATTCAAAATTACTTGAAGATACAATCAAACTTTAAAGCAGAGTCAACAAACGGATAGCTTACACAGGACAACAAAGGGATAAAAAGTTTGGATGTAACAGAAAAAAATATGATAGTGATCAATGAAATTGCAGATTATATCTATTCCTTCCAAAATGAATAAGATCATACTTAAATAAAATTGGAATGGTCAATGTCTGACCAGAAGCTATATGTTTATACACTGACCTTAATGAATCCAATTTCCTTAGCATTGCTGCGGAAGCACTGCCTGCAGCACATGAGCCCATACTTTCTGATCAAACCATGTGGGTTTCCGCAAACACGGCTGACGAAACAAAGGAAAATGAACACATCAATTCAAGTAAACAATTACGCATTAAATGGTGCTATGTAAGGTCTAAGACAAGTAGCTAATCAAAACCACCAAGCTCCCAAAAAAGAAAAAAAAAAAAGAAAAAAAAGCAGCATTAAGACCTACTACATGTATAAACATTTTAATCAGTCATTCTCATTCATCAGGCAAGAGAATCAAAACAATGAGAACGTTGATTTCAAGCCAAAGCATGTAACAGATAATATAAAGAGTTAGAACAGAAAACCGAAGAGAGAAAACACTGACCAGGTACGCGATCCAGGACCGTAGCTCTTGGGATGTGAGTTCCATACGTTCGAGTGACCCATCTCTCTTTCTCCTCTTTCTCTCTTTCTTGCTCTACAATGCACAAACCAAAATATCACAGGAGCCGGCCGGGATAGAGTTAATAAAAAAACCCTAAAATGTTAAGAAAGGTCAGGGGTCATGTGTTTTTATGAAAAATATTAGGGTTATATATATATTAGGTCATAATCCAGGGTCATGTTGGAGTTACCCTAAAATATAAGGATGCAAGTGTAGAAGTAATTGGCATCTGGGTTGTCTTGGACAAAAAGCTAAAAGCTTTCTTCTTCACTATAAACACAAGTCTCCACACTTAACCCCCAAAGCAAAACCTATCATCAAAACTACAAAACAAAATCAAATATGAGCAGAGGAAGTGGAGCAGGCTACGATCGCCACATCACCATCTTCTCTCCAGAGGGTCGCCTCTTCCAAGTGGGTAAGTCTTCTTTTACACACAATTACCGTCTTTCGACTTATATCATTTTTTTTTTTAATTTTAATTTTCTTATAAACTGAACAGAGTATGCGTTCAAGGCTGTGAAAGCGGCTGCCATTACTTCGATAGGTGTTCGTGGCAAGGACTCAGTATGTGTTGTCACGCAGAAGAAGGTCCCGGTGAGTTACAACTAATGAAAATTTATTTTTAAGTGAATAATTGGATGTTTGTTTGTTGTTTCAATTTGGGTAATTATTAACATCGTTATTGGATGTCATTTAGGACAAGCTTTTGGATGAGACATGTGTCACCCATCTCTTCCCCATTACCAAGTACCTTGGATTATTAGCCACTGGCATGACAGGTTTGATCTCTTTTCAACTTGTTTAAGAAATTGTGACTAACCAATTTATTTCAAGTAATTTGGTGTAGATGTATATTTCTTGAATGATATGCAATCAAATTTCAATGATTGAGAATGCTGATGCTATTTCCTAATGCTCAATCTCAGACCAATAATATTAGGGTTTTTAGTGATTTTTGGACAATAAGAAGAGACACATGTCGAATTGCGGTGGATGCTGCTGCTGCTTGATTTTAGAATTCTCGGAGACATGGTGAAGGAAACAAACAGAACAATATGATAAAATTTAGGTTCTATTATTATTTATTACTTTCTATTGTGGAGATGGCATGTTTCACATCAGGGTAAGAATATTAGGGTTTAATTCTTACCCTAAGGTCGTTCGTGAGCGTAGAAATTAGTTATGTGATATGCTATTACAATTTCAGCATTAATCAATAGCTGTGCTGTACTGTACTGTGTATTTACAGTATTTTTCCTTTCTAATCTGCTTCTTCGGAATAAGTGTAATTATTTTTGGTTTTGATTGACATCTTTGGGTTGTTAGCTTAAGAAAAGAGTTTCTTGGAGATTATGAAAGAATTTTTGGAGGGATTCTCTACTAAAGTAGTCTATGTTTATTTCCAGCTGATGCAAGGTCGTTAGTCCAACAAGCAAGGAATGAAGCAGCCGAATTTCGGTTCCGATATGGATATGAAATGCCTGTGGATGTATTAGCCAGATGGTATGAAACATCATGATAAGTTTTATGGTAGAAGTTAATGCTGTTTAACAAAGGTTCCATGAGGCAACTGACCAGAGTTCTTTTCTGTACATCTGTGCTGTTCATCATTATAATCAAATGTAAATTTATTTTCTATGATAATTTAAATCTTGTTTCTTACTGCCAATATCATCCTTGTGCATATAGGATTGCAGATAAGTCACAGGTTTATACACAGCATGCTTATATGAGACCTCTTGGTGTCAGTAAGTTTACGTCTCTTTCACATCTTGAGAATGCTTTTTTTTTTTTCTTTAAAAAAAAAAATTGATGGTTTNTAAGTTTACGTCTCTTTCACATCTTGATAATGCTTTTTTTTTTTTTTCTTTAAAAAAAAAATTGATGGTTTACATTAGGAACTGCAGTAGTTTGTAAGACCTTTCTGTTCACACTTATATACACATATGAATGTGTGTGTTACTAATATTTAGTTTTCTTTTTTAACATCTTTATTGTCTTCTGTTGTCAAGTTGCTATGGTTCTGGGTATTGATGAAGAAAATGGACCTCAACTTTACAAGTGTGATCCAGCTGGGCATTATTACGGTCATAAGGTAGTTGAAAATTTTATTATTATCACTCGTTTAATCCTTAAAATTTGCGTTAAACATTTTGTTGCAAAATGTATTTTTGTTTTGACTACAATCTGTTACTATTCTGCTTTAAAAATTGTCCTGAACTATTTTATTTAATCACATTAGTAAACTTAAGTAGTGCATATCAAGTCCTTATAAATTATACGCACCAAAATGGTTATTTTGGGCTTCAAGGTAGATGATTCAACTGGATAAAACGTTCAGGGACAGAATCTGGTGAGGAATATGATCCAATTTTTTTGATCATTAGATTCTAACTGAGGATCTAATTTTTAGTTTTTATAGCATTAGTGATGATATATTATTTTTTGTTAAGTAGAAACCCTGAAATTGCTAGATCTGGTTCTGGTGGTCCGAAGAAAAGTCTAGATCTTCAGGGTTAAACATTTCATCTTTAATATATTATTTAGATGTTCTGTTATGCAGTTTGAAATGCTTTTTCTCAAGTAAAAGACCAAAATGCTTAATATGGTCATATATTGCAGGCAACAAGTGCGGGACTGAAAGAACAAGAGGCAATCAATTTCTTGGAAAAGAAAATGAAGAATGATCCTGCTTTTTCATATGGGGAAACAGTGCAGGTATGAGTCTTAAGTTAAGGGCTGAAGGGCATGGGCATAATTCTTTGTGTCAACATTTAGAAAAAGAGTGTTTGGGCATCTGATGGGTTCTTTTACATCCTTGGAGTATTGGCATCTATAATAAGCTTCCACCAAACAGACAGTACAACAGGAGAGCCTGAGCTAGAGAATTAGATTTGCGCCAGAGAATAAGTAGAATTCCGGAAGAAGACTCATTTGTATTTCAGTATAGCTCAGTAAAGAAAAGTGAATTCAGAGTAGTAAAGTAAAGAAGAGAAAAGAAGAAAATATCTTGTGGGATTCGAGAGCCACAAGTCTCTCCCACCAATGATCCAATTGCACAATTCCTTGGATGCCCTTCCTTACAATTTCCACTCCCTTATATACCCCTCACCTCTAATTACTTTTATTTCATAACCTAACTTATTTCAGCCACCTCAGCACTCCTAACTACCTCTTTTCCCTTTCCTAGCATAAGTGAACGCACTGGAGGCTTATCAGCATTTGCCTCAAGTTACAAAGTTAATAGTTATGGCATACATTATGGCAACAAATGCAATAAATCTAAACCTTAGCTGCTAAACTGTCATGAAAGCATTTTGTATTTTTAATTGCAATTCACTTAGGGTGAATGGTTGACTGAAATCTTCTATAAACGAGCCACTTGTTGCATGAGCATTGTTGAGACTTTATAACTGTAGTATTTATCTTATGATACAATAGTCTGTACTGAGAGGTGCCTTCTAGTACTTGTCACTAAGTTCTTTTCTATTCTCACTTTTGTCTTGTTCTGGGAGGAGGTAGAATTGAATATGCAATGAGTAGGATTGCGAGTTTGACCAGAGGGCTATTGAAATACGCATCCTCGATTACAGCTAAACAGGGAGTTTGATGAGATTACTCAATGCAACCAAACTGTAAAATCTATTTTTCAGGCATAACTACGCGTTGATAGGTTTTATTTGATTCTAGATGATTACTTTGATCATTCTCACACAAGTGGGAAGAAGAATTTTTATGATTAGATTCTATTTTCTTACAATTTGAACTGGACACTGATGCTATTAAATAGATTCAGAAATTTATTTATTTATTTTTTGCTTGTTAGGAGATTTAAGCGATAGCTTTCGTAAATTTTAAGGGCCTAATATTGCAACTTGCTTACTATTCTGTAGACTGCTATCTCTGCTTTGCAATCCGTTCTTCAAGAAGATTTTAAGGCTACTGAGATTGAGGTATAGATTATTCCCTTTATTAAGTTGGACAGTTATAAATCGGATAGATTAATATGCCATTTAGCCACTGAAATGTTGAACTGATTAACTTTTGTTCAATTAATTTTTGCACAATTTAAATGATTCTCAGTAGTTGCTAATGTGAATAATTGATGTTTGGGTAGGTTGGAGTTGTGAGATCAGATAACCGAGTTTTCCGAGTTCTGTCAACTGAAGAAATTGATGAGCACTTGACTGCCATTAGTGAGCGTGACTAATTTATTGGAATGGCTGCTAGTCAGAAAAGGTTCTACTAGCATTTGACCTCATCAACATGGGCTATAGTTGATCATGGAATTTTAATGTGTTGTTTAACACTAAATTATATTGAGTCTATTTTGAATTTTCAAAGTATTATCATTACAATTACTGCAAGTTCTTTGGTTCCTGGGGTTGCATCTGTTTAACTTTTCAGAACTATATATGTGCTATTGTCTAAAATCGTTGCGTAGTTATTTTTCTCTAGTGCGCAATATTTGAACTGTCATTAGGGGCCAGATAGGCAGGGCAGTCTGGTTGCAACAGGATTGAACTTTTTTAACACAGCAGTTTCTTGGGTGCTTCTACGGAGGGCATCTAAGGAAGCATCCAAGATTTCGGATGCCATATGCATAACATCGTGAAGCTTGCGCGTTTCTATTTCTAGTTCTATATTATTTAATATCGATTCAAGCATATTCTATACAAATAAAAGCCCTTTGGGAACAGATTACTTCTCTCTCACTACAACTTATTTTCCTCGGACGCAAGACTTTTAACAGTCAAGCAGTAGCTTTCAATTGTACTTTTCCGATGAAGTTGGAGTTGAGGCTGCCCAAATAGAGATGATCGTCATATTCCAGAGCCGAAGTCACAAAGTTCATCACCTTTCCGTTAGGATCGTCAAACTTCCTGATTATCTTCCCACTGGCTGCCACATTTACCACTGTTGCTTTCTTGTATATGGGGTTGATCAGTTCGAGCAGTCTTGGAAATGCCGCTAGCAAATGTTTTAATGTCTTAGAAGTGTGCACATAATCCAGCACCTCGGACCTTAACTGTAGCATGGAAAGTTAAGTAGCCAAATATCTTGAGCATCATGTTCCATAAGTTCGAAAATTGAATGCCAACTTATTATAATTGCAGCTTTTTCTACGCGTTGAGAATTCTAATACCTGTAATAATGCGATCCAGAAAGAGCCGTCTGGAGCAAGATTTATATTGTCAGGTCCACCAGGAAGGTTTTCAATGAAAATTTCTGTTTTTCCTTTACTCTCTCCCTTCAGCCAATACTTAAGGCACCTGAATCTGCAGTTTTCCATTACCATGCAAACATGGAACCATAAATAATGTCTCTGTAACATTTTCTTGTAGAAGAGAAAATCTGTGACACCACCAATAAGCGTTGAATTGCGTAGCAGATTAAAGGGTGACTCATTTTTATACTTTTTCGATACTTACTTCGCTGTTTCACAGATCACCAAATAGTCTTCATCTCTTGAGAGTGCAACGCCATTAGCAAAGGCCAAACCATCTAGCAGGACTGATGTTTCATTCAATGATGGATCAAACGTGAGCAGTTGCCCATGAGGTTTTGCCTCAAGCATGTCTAGGTGCCACTCCTGCAGTCCAAATTTGGTGCTAGCTACACTAAAATATAAACTACCATCCGATGCTTCGATCACATCATCTGCAAAACTGATTGAATATCGAAAATATAGGTAATGTTCCTTTAAAAATGTCCATGTCAAAGTAAGCAGTTGAATGCTATTGTCAAACTTATTTCTCAGATATCCTTTAGAGCGTTGGGACACAACATGTGCAATATGACAAACAAACAGTTAAAAAAAGAAAAAAGAAAAAAAAAATCTGTATAGTTTTTAGATTTTAAACATTTGTTTTGGGGTTATAGCAAAAGGTTGTTCTTGACAACACCCTAAATTTTTTCGGATACGTGCAGAGTGCAGGGTGCTTGAGAGAGGGATCACCAATTAATCTACAAAGAAAAATCTCATATATATAATATCCTTATGAATGCAAAAAATTTAATAAAAAATAATAAATAAAAGAAAGAGTAGGCTTGCAACAGTCATATATTGACATCATATACTACAAAACCTTGAATCATCTGAGTATTTAATACCAAAATAAAAAGATTTTTATGTAGGTATGCTATGGATTGAAGAGTCCCCTGTTGCAGGAGGCTGCCACCTCCATGCTAAGATTGACTAAAAATGTCCTTACCTGCCCCTTTTCAAGGGAAATGTTTGGGAAATTGTTACTTCATCGTGCAGATATTGATAGTATTATCAGATAGGTTTAAACAATTAGATTGATATTCAGAGTATAAGAAGATAAAACTATTACCAACTATAGCCTATCATCTTATGTTTATTAACTAGAAGATCCAGATAGTCTGTTACCTTATTTTGGACCCCTTGACATGTGATGAAAGAACCGTTACACTATCTTCACTAACCTTAAGCAAACCCTGAAAGAAGTTGGCAGTGATTTCAATTTTTTGAATCAATGTACATGGGCTTTTTCAGCAGCAAATTTTGATGGTCTTCACGCATATCATAATATATTTGGAATCTATAATGTCTAGCAAGTTTGAAAGTTGTCTCTCTCACCTGTTCACAGTCACATACAATAAGGTCATTCTTCTTTGTTGTTGTGATTCCAAGTAAAATGCCATTGTCTATCATCTTCCAGTCCTCCCATGTTCCATTTTTGTGCAATCTCTTAATCCAACCGTCTCTAGTTGCTGTATAGAGTACACCATTTGTATCCACACAAACATCCTCCGGGCCTTCCAATAATCCTTCTCCGAGTTTAATCACACTCTACAGGAAGTTGTGAACAAACAATAGCAAGTGCATAAGAACATAAGCCCAAGTGAACAGAAATTTAGGGCAAATATAAAGTAAACATAAGCTTAAAGATATGCGCAGCTATTTACCTGTAAATAGCTATTTGTGGGGAGAAGAGAAGCTGAAGATGCTGGAGGTAGTACAAGCAAGTCTGGAGATATTGGCGAGAAGATGTAGATTTGAAGTGCAAAAGCAAGTAAACAAGCCAGTAGAAAACCTGAACATGCTGGCACGCAGCTCTTTGAGGTCTTAGCGAGGGTTTCAGGGGAGGTTTTTGGAGCCATGGCAATCTGCTTCAGTTTGGTATGTGGTGGAAGACAACTTGAACAAGATAGTTTTATTGTGAATGTAATGAAATGCCTGGTTCACCTGGTCAAGAATATGGATGTAACAGTTGTAATTAATATGATAATTAATTACTAGTATATTAATAAATAATTAATATAACTCTTTATTAATTACACAAATTAATAAAATTATTGTAATTAATATTACTAATATGTTAATAACACGAAATTTGCAGAAGGCTGCGTAGGACTTGACAAAGTTGCGGATGTCTGAGCTTTCAGCACAAGACGGCACCCCTCAACAGTGAAATAAGAGTGGAAAATCAGTTTGATTGATAAAAACAAAGGTCAATTTTTGCGATTTATTTAAGCCCATCATGCAAACTTTTTCAATAATGCAACCATGCGAGAACTAATACCACTCGTTATGAACTTCAAGTTACTAATCTTTCCAAAACATTCTCCATCGATTAGTTCTAATGCCAAAATCAGTACTTTCTTAACTTCAATTCTTTACTTCCATCGTAAAATGGCAAGATCGCAGAGTTAAGAAAAGTGCTCTGAGAGTCATTATATGTGCTTACTGCAAACTTCTTCCACAAAAAGCAAAACTGCTATCAAAGTTATGACAACGAGAAGGTTTCTCTTCTCAGTAATTCCTTTGTATCTAATTAGTGGGTAATTAAAGTTGCTTGTAATTATCAATATTCGTTAATTGCTTCCCTTCATCTCTGATTGCAATCTAACTTGTCCTTGGCGTGACAGTCTGACAGCCTGCAATTATATACATCATTATCATCAATAGCAGGTTTTCCACGCTAAAACTCTTACCATCACACATACGATTACACTATCCACAGCAATCCTATCCGAACCAACGCCACGTCCCCCATAAAATCGATAAGTCATTTGACCCTCTTTATTCACACATTTTTAAAATAAACAAACTGTTATAAATATTATTATTAATTGTAATAGGACCAGTCAATTAATTATAGTGGGTCCAATCAATTAATTATAGTGGATCCCACCCCTTAATTNTATCAATTTAGTCCTTCAGCTTTAGTCTTTTGCAATTACACCCCTGAGTGTATATTTATTTAGTAGTCCAATAGTTTTGATGTTTTGTAATTACACCCTCAAGGTGTAATATATAAATCACACCCCTACTCGCAAAATATCAGCTACAACCCTAATCGCCTAAATATCATAATAGCCCCTATATTATTACATTTGTGCATATATACCTCCACTGTGCTAAAATTAACAGGCCGTTTACAACACAAACATTATTATAAAAATTCCAAATTATTGATCATTAATCCCCCCATTAGCCATAGAAGTATTTGGATACAAACATAGAATCATCGCAATAGAGATAAGTAACAATTTCAAAGTCCCAAGAGAGTAGTTCACTAATAAATACAGTTCTAGCCACGAGGGGTTGAAAAAACTTGAAAAAATAAAAACTAGAGGGCAGAGAGAGGTCAGTAATCAATCTCTATGATATGTTTCGGTAACAGATTATTTATCTCTATCTCTGTCCACTCTATGTGTCCGTGACTGTTACAACTAATTATTTTCTTCGGCTGGAAGACTTTCAACAGTTATGCAGCTTTCAACTGTAATTTTCCAATGAAGTTGGACCCGAGGCTACCCAAATAGAGATGATCGTCAAACTCCAGAGCCGAAGTAACAAACCTCATCACCTCTCCATTAGGATCGTCAAACTTCCTTATTATTTCCCCACTGGCTGCCACATTGACCACTGATGCCGTCTTTTGTATGGGGTTGATCAGGCTGCACAGCCTTGGAAATGCTGCTAGCAAATGTTTCAATGTCTTCGAAGTGTTCACAAAATCCATCCCCTTGGACCTCAACTGCATATATGCAGCATGAAAAGTTATTAAGAGTAGTTACAGAAATTAGTTTAGTAGCTAAATATCTTGAGCGTCATGTTCCACTATAATTGCAGCTTTTTTTGGGCATTTTTTACACATGTCGAGAATTCAAATACTTGTACCAAAGTGATCCAGAAAGAGCCATCTGGGCCAAGATTAATGTTATCAGGTCCGCCTGGAAGGTTTTCAATGAAAATTTCTGTTTCTCCTTTACTCTCTCCCTTCAGCCAATACTTTTAAGGCACCTGAATCTTTCCAACAAAAAGAGCATCAACATATTCAGGAGTAAGAGTAGCCGAGTAGGTATCTACGGTTTTCCATTACCATGCAAACATGGAACCATATATAATGTCCGTGTAACATTTTTTTTTAGAAGAGAAAATCTGTGACACCACTAATAAGTGTTGAATTGCTTAGCAGAATAAAGGGTATCTCATTTTTATACTTTTTCGATACGTACTTCGCTGTTTCACAGATCACTAAATAGTTTTCATCTCTTGAGAGTGCAACCCATTAGCAAAGGCCAAACCATCAGGACTGATGTTTCATTCAATGATGGATCAAACGTGAGCAGTTGCCCATGAGGTTTTGCCTCCAGCTTGTCTTGGTACCACT
>JANKKB010000845.1:7805-17826 GCA_026225775.1 Bursera palmeri
ACAAGGACTTTTATTGGCTTGTAATGTACAGGTTTGATATAAGTGTTTAGGCTCAGAAAATCTCTTTCAACCCAAAATACTTCCATGATTCAGCTCTTATTTCTACCCTTCTTGTCAATATAACTTTGAAGCATAAGACCCATTTTTCTCTCTTTTTTATTTTTTTATTTTTTTAATGCAAAGTTATAATGGGGAATCATTTAGATGAACCGTGCGCCTAACCCACACATTCAACCAAATGCCCTTACCATTATAACAATTGTAATTTTTTTTAAGAATGCAAAATCAGAGAGATGGTCTACAAAACAATTCCTTCAACTTCTCTTTTCTAACTCTCAGAACACGCATTCATTCTACATTCATCAAATTTCAATAGTTTGAAGGCTTGGGTGCAGAAGGATAATGTGTGTTTTAGGGTTGGCTGGAAAGGCTCAAACGATTTAAAGAAGGCCTTAAATCATTTCCTATGTTGTATGTCTCCTAGGATTTCGCCTCAAGATCCATTTAAATAGGTTCTAAAGTCACTAAATATCTAGACTGCACTAATTATATAAACTTTCTCTACTAACAGAGTTTTTCTTTCAATTGCATGTGTGCACAAGCATTTCAAGTACTATAGCCATTAGCAACTTCTATCAACGAATACTCAAAAAAATCAAAAGCCCTAATTTCACAATTCTAAATTCCCTAAATCACTCAAATCAAATCTCATCATGTGTCACAATTTGATTCCAACAACCCAAAACTAAAAACCTATGATTGAGAAAACTTTTTATTGAAATGAAAAACTAACTAAGCAAAACAACCTAAATAACTGAAAATTAAAGAAAATAAATTAAAAACAAAACTGAAAGCAAGAAAAATTTAAAACTCCCTGTATTAAGTTCATCCAATTACTCATCTCTGAATTAGCACCATAAGTATTCCAATGTCCATGGGTCTATCTCAGTGGTACCAAGCAAAACACCCCCACACTTAGTCTTTGACAAAACTGGGACGAAACTGCCTGTTCGCAGACCGAAATAACTTCTATAAAAATGAAAGAAACATGTAAAAGCAACTGAGATAATATGACTAGAGTATAATTATTACATCCTAACAAAGTTTACTAAACAAGTAAATAAAGTAAAGCAGTAAATAAAAATGAAAACAAAGCACGTGAGGACTTATCACCCCCCTGACAAAACTGTGCAATGTCCTCATTGTACAAGACTAAAAGGCAAAAATAAAGAAATATAAAATAAAATAAAAAAATACAATAGTCTGATGAAAGGAAAAGAGACCAAAACAATAAACAAAAACAGAAGTCAATCATCGGAGTCGTCCAAATGTAACTCCTCGGTACCGCCCTCCTCAATAGCATCAAGATCACCAAAGGCCGGATGGCCCGGGGCATGAGGGGGAGCAGCTGCAAAATTGGAAGATGAAGCACGGAAGGGAACGATACGTGACTGCTCTAGGACTGGTGGAGCGAGCGGCCAGGTAGGCAGTGGTGGTAGGGTGGCGGGGTCGATGGGGAGACGGCGACGAGTGCCCCTAGCCAAGCATGCATAGCTAAATGAGTCTGCAAGAAAAACTCAACATGGTCAACTGTAAGAATAGGAGGGGCTGGCTCACTCGAGGAGGAGGGAGGAGGATGGGATGGTCCAGCTACTGGGGCAGGGGAAGAAGGTACTACAGTAACTGGAGAAGGTGGAGGCGGATGGGAAGGACCGACCTTATCAGCTCTGACATGTGGAGGTAGGTGTGAGGGACCAGTCTCATCTACAGGAGCAGATGCAGCATGGGCTGGTCGGTAAGTGGGCCAGATACCATATATAGATAAAATCGTACTGAGCATCAAAGCCCTTTTGGGCTGTTGGACTGGCTCATTCGGGCTCCACTGTACTCTGGTCTGAGCACGAAGCTGTGTAATCAAAGAAGGAACGTACAATCCACCCCGTCTGGTGCTCACAGTATAGGTAATAGAGGAGTACATCAGGTCACCAATGTTAATTGTGTCTCCTCTCATCAGACAATATTGTAGCTTGGTTCTATCCACGGTCACCTCACTCACATGCATGGTAGGCATCATCCGGGTACAAAGGAAGTGGTACCATACTCGGGCATGGGCCCTCAAATATCTGGACTGGATAAGCACAGGGATCGGTGGTACGTCGCGGCTCATATCCCATGAGGCTCCATCAATACATAAAAACTAGAGTATGGCCTTGAGATCGAAAGGAGTGGTCCTATGGAGAGCATACTCATCGACTGGTACGGTAGGTAACCAATAGTAGCAGCGGATGGTCTCTCTGTCATAAGCCACTATCTGGCCCCGGACCATCACCTGTCCTCTAGGCTGGAACGCAGCGTTCGCATAGAACTCGCGAACCATTGGGAGAGAAGCAGAACCTGGCTGAGTGCAGTAATGCCTCCAGCCTCGTCGCTCTATCATAGTCAAGATCTCGGACGGTGTTTGTGGGTCCATGTCGAATCCCTTCTCGGCTATCAGAATCTTAGTCCGATGAGTGGACTGATATCTCTGGGTGGCCTCTATCGAGACGAAACGGGACTCGTCAAATGCAGTACCGAAGGTAGAAGCTACCCTAGCCCTCTCAGGTGCCATATGTATAAATCTAATATATATATATGGACCTAAGTGTAATTTATCAACTAAAGCCCCTCAAATAACAACAATATCACTATAGCCCTAAAACTCCTAAAATTGTAAACGCCCCCCTAAAATTTTAAAATATCACAACTCAACCCACAAAACACAAATAATACACCAAATCAATCCACTAACAGTGTAGATCAGTAATAAACAAGTAAATTTATCTGAACAGAGAACCAAAAACTGAAATACATGAAAAATGAGAAAGGTAAGTATGAAAATACCCCTCGTTTCACTGATGAAAATCGATGACAAACCCGTATGTTGTAGAGCTCGAAGCCGTGAACACTTTGACCTGAACGGATTTTTAATAGGGTTGCTGGATTGACGAGGATCTGAGGAAGAAGATTGTGGAAGAGTGTTTGTGTTTTCTGTTGAGTTCGCCAGAAATGAAGAGAAGCGGCCGCCCGTTCGTCTTATCAATGCATGAGCGCCATGGCGCTTGTCCTATGAACGCCATGGCGTTTGTCTGTCATAATGGCGCTCAGCAATTTCCAAGGATGACGGTTCATCGTTCCTGCCTTCAGTGCCGTAGCACTTGATGTTTGAACGCCATGGCGCTCGTTTCAAATTTCAAATTTTTGCCTTGGCGCTCGGTTGGAATGCAGTAGTGTTGGCACTATGGGCTTGACGCTCAAGATAAACGTGCTCTGAGCACTGGGGCGCTGAATGTGGAGCACTGTGGTGCTCACTCCTCTAACTTCAACAATTATTTAACGTCTTTACGAGCGCGAGGGGACTGAGTATTGAGCGCTCGGGCGCTGGAGTCTCTAACTTGAACCCTTATTTCACACATGTGAGCTCTGCGGCGTTGGGAAGTTGGCGTTGTGGTGCTCGTGCCACTGACTTCCACTATGAACTTGCACAAAATAATCCAATTTGAAGTGCTTTTTAAGGTGACTTTGACCTAAATTGGACTCATGATGATTGACAAAATTCAACAACAATTAAAATAAAGAAGAACTAAAAACATAGAGAGAAAACAAAATTAAAATATTGGGTTGCCTCCCAATAAGCGTTTATTTTATAGTCCTCAGTCTGACTCCTGACATGCCTTCTGTTTTCCACCTCCAGCAACATGGAGCCTAACACCCTTCTGCTGTAGGTCTGGAGGTTCCTTGACGTCATCTCTTTCATCAAGTTCAAATATGTTGAATTGGACCACGTCTCCATCAAATTCCATGGTCAGCTTTCCTACAAAAACGTCCAGTTTGGTGTGCGACGTCCTCATGAATTGTCTCCCTAAAAGCATAGATGCCTGACTGGAAGGAATAGTTCCCTCCATGTCCAGCACATAAAAATCCATGGGGAACATCATGTGATCAACCTGCACAAGAACATCTTCCAAAATTCCTTTCGGAGATACATTAGAATAATGAGCAAGTTGTAAAACTACTCGAGTTTCTTTTGGAGGCCCTAGATTCAAGGATGCATAAATAGATGATGGCATAATGTTAACCGATGCACCTAAATCTAACATAGCTTTATCAACCCGTGTGTTACCTATTTTGTAGGGAATAGAAAAACTATCTAAATCAGGACATTTAGGCGGTAGTTTTCTTTGCACCACAGCAGATGCAGTGGCCCCTAGGTTTACTACCTCTTTCTTTTTAGCTTTCTGTTTCTTCTTGAAAGTGCATAATTTTTTCAGAAACTTAGCATACCTAGGCACTTGTTTAATAGCATCCAACAGGGGAATATTAACCTCACATTTACGGAAGGTTTCAAAAATATCTCTATCTGGATCAGCATTCCTAGGTTCTATCAAAGCTTGAGGAAAGGGACGTATTGGTTTATGATCAGAGAAAAGAGGAAACTTACGTTTAGGTACCTCATCAAGATCAGGAGAGATCTTCTGGTCAACAATGTTGTTCTTCTTTTCTGTCTGTGCTAGAGCATGTACCTCTTTGGTTGGACCTTCAACTTCTTTACCACTTCTCAGGGTGATAGCACTTACATTCTCTCTCGGATTTGGGACAGTCTGGGAAGGCAATTTATTGGAACTCTGTGCTTCTAACTGACTGACTGATACTGCCAGTTGTCCCATCTGTGTCTCTAAGTTCCTTATGCTAGCCTTTGTCTCCTGTTGAAATTGCAAAGTATTGGATGCAAGAGACTTAACTATATCCTCTAGAGATGTACCTGAGTTAGCAGTCTGATCAGGTTGTTGTCTAGGAGGGAATGATGGCCTGTACTGCTATTGTTGTTGGTAGCCTTGATGGTTTGGAGGTGTAGGCTGATGTGCTTGTTGATTCCTACAGTTGAAATTTGGGTGGTTTCCCCATCCTGGATTGTAGGTGTTGGAGTACGGATCGTACTTTCTCTGAGGTGGTCCAGGGAAACTACTCGCTGCATTGACTTGCTCGTATGAGTTCTCTTGAAGCGTTGGGCACATATCCGTTGGATGCCCCTGTACTGAACATATCCCACACATCTTGACCTGTTGCATATTACCTACAGCAATCTAATGAACAAGAGAGGTTAAGTCTGAAATCTGTTGTTCAATGGAAGAAACATTTACCTCATTTACTCGTCGAGTCTGAGAGTCAAATCTGGTTCTGAATTGCTGAGAGTTAGCTGCCATGTTTACAATCAAGGTCTGTGCTACTGCAAGTGTTTTGTCAACTAAGGCTCCTCCACTAGCTGCATCTATCATGCTCCTATCAGTTGGTAGGAGACCTTTATAGAAGTACTGGATAAGCAGCTGGTCACTGATCTGATGGTGAGGACAACTGGCACACAATTTCTTGAAACGCTCCCATTACTTGTGGAGAGTCTCTCCATTGTGCTGCCTGATACCGTATATCTCCTTCCTGATGGTGGCTGCTTTGGAGGCTGGAAAATACTTTTCTAGGAAGAGTCTCTTGATTTCGCTCCAGGTAGTGATGCTTCCAGGGGGTAGATAGTACAGCCAATCCTTGGCTGCATCCTTCAGTGAAAACATGAAGGCTCTCAGTTTGATTTGCTCTTCTGTCACCCCTGTGGGTTTCATACTAGTACAGACCACAAGTAATTCTGTTAGATGCTTATGAGGATCTTCACCTGTAAGACCATGGAAACTAGGTAAGAGATGAATCAAACCAGATTTAAGCTCAAAAGTAGTAGTTACATCTATGGAAGGGAAATTGATGCAAAGTGGGTGCTGATTTGAATCACGAGCTGCTAGCTCCTTCAATGTCTTTTCTGCATTCGCTGAGGCAGCCATCTCTTCTCTCTTAAACTCTGTTTCATTGAATTCTGAAGAGGATGAAATTTCTGTGTCCGACTGTGAAGGTTCTAAAGGAATGGGTCCCTTTGATCATAGATTGTACGGTGTGTTTCACGGTATGTTTACGGAGGATTTGGGCATTCAATTAGATCCTGCAATGCAAAGGGAATAAAAACAAAACAAAAGTTAAATTTGAAACTAAAATTTAAAAGAGAAATAATTGAAATAAATCTAGAATCTAAAATCATAAAGTGTTGCTAGTCCCTGGTAACGGTGCCAAAATTTGGCGTGACCGAAACGATCACCCAAAATAAACCTTACTTATCCCCAGATGTATCGAGTAAGAGAATGGAAGTAAGGGTCGAATCCTCAGGGACTGGGTTATGATTATTAGTTTACTTTTAAATCTTAGTTTCTAAAGTGTGAGATGGGGATTAAAACTAATTGAAATTAACTAATTTACGAAAGCAAACAAATTTGAATAAATGAACGGAGAGACAAGCGTGATTGAAAGAATACTTTATTTCGTTAGACTCATTAACTTGATTGATTTTATTATTCTTAATTGAATTGTGTGACCTATAGGAACATCAGCCTGATATACTCCATATCTGTTGGAATACACTGACCTATCCTTCCTAGTTAATTAAAAGAATCCTTATTAAGTTTAATCCAATAAACGCAAAGAGCCTAGAAAGTATAACTGAACCAGGCAAGATCCTCCAAGCGTGAACCTTTAATCTGAGACTGTGAATTACATGCAGCTAACACTGCAATTTGTTACCAATGCCTAGAATTCCCAACACTTACTTGTTAGGTTTCTAGACTAACTATGAACTATCTAATCTGACCTATTAGTTGCGCACCTAATCAATCAAACTAGCAGTTCTAAAACATCAATCAGTAATTCACATTCATCCCTTAAATCTACCACAAAAGCAATAAGAATGCAAAATCAACTTTATTAAATCATCGTCCAACTACATAAAGTTTCTCTCAATCACATATGAAGTTAGTTACACATGACAAAAGTAAACAAAACAATAGAAAAGAGTACACCCATGAAGAATTCTATCAGGCTCTGGGCAGAGGATCTCCAAGGTTGCTCTCTTCTCTGTAATGGATGATCTGATTACTGACTCTTGCTCCTATGCAGATTGGAGGCTGAAAAGAATATGGTTTTCCTTTTATATGAAACCCTAAATTCACTTAAAAGAGGGACAAAATCATCTTTTGCCCTAAAATTAATTAAGTTCGTTGATATGAAATTGGGGCAACGCCGTGGCGCTTATTAACCCAGCGCCGAGGCGCTGAGCTCTCTGGAAAAATACGCGAAATGTTGCCGCTCGAGGGCCACAGCGCTCTCTGTCTACCGTCGCAGTGGTGAGCTCTCTTGAATTAGCCTTGAATTGAGGTCGCACGAGCGCCTCAGTGCTCTTCTATACTGTCTCGGTGGTCGATGATCCTCTCAGCGCTGCAATGAGCTCTTTTCTTCTGTTTTTCTATGTTTTTGACTTTGTTTACGCAATCTCTGGGAATTCTCTTCTTTTCTACAATATCAACATAAATTCTATTAGAAAGCCTCAAGAACATGCAAATTATCAAGCAAAGAGGTATAAAAATACATCATAAAATGAACCTATCAACATCTAAGGCCTAACACTGTACACGAGTGTCATAAGTGCTTCCCCTGTTAGACTATCTGTGCCCAAGAGCATCACAATGTAAATATATAGAGCTATTCACCTATATATATAATACTTGATTTATGTATATGTCGTTCATGCTTTTGCTAAGATAGCACTTTCATCAGTGGATCAGCAACGTTGTCATCCAATGACACCTCGATCCTGACATCATCTCTGTGTATAATCCCTCTGAGCAAGCGATATCTTTTCAAGACATGTTTGGATCTTTGATTAGACCTAGGTTTCTTTGCTTGTGCTATTGTCGTATTGTTATCACAATATAAAGCAATGGGCTTTGCTGTAGAAGGAACAATGCCAAGTCTACTAAGAAACTTACAGATCCAAACAGCCTCTTTCATTGCTTCAGCAACTGCTATGTACTCAGCTTCTGTTGTTGAGTCGGCTACAGTGTCTTGCTTAGAGCTCTTCCAACTTACTGCACCACTGTTCAAACAGAAAAGATATTCGAATTAAGATCGATGATCATCTCTGTTAGATTAGAAACTTACGTCTGTGAAACCATTTACGACCAGTTTCCCATCTCTATAAATTAAGAATGCATCTTTAGTTCTCTGTAAATACTTCAGGATTTTCTTAACAGCAATCCAATGTGCTTCACCTGGATCGGCTTGATATCTGCTATACATGCTCAAAGCATAAACAACATCAGGCCGTGTACATATCATGGCGTACATGATTGAATCGACAGCGGAAGCATATAGAATCTGGTCCATCTTGTCTTTCTTTTCTTTCGTTTTAGGAGACAATTCTTTGGAAAGAGAGATGCCATGTGACATTAGAACAAGTCATCTCTTGGACCCTTCCATACTGTATCTCTTCAGTACTTTATCTATGTACGTGCAAACTCCTTTATAATCTCATCAAAACGTTGATTCCATGTCCTAGAAGCTTGCTTTAATCCATAGATGGATCTTTGGAGTTTGTAAACTTTGTTTGCATGTTTCAGAATGATAAAACCATCGGGTTGAGTCATATAGACATCTTCCAAGAGGTTCCTATTAAGAAATACGGTCTTAACATCCATTTGTTATATCTCATAATCGTGATATGCAGCAATAACAAGCAAAATCCTAATAGATTTAATCATAGCAAATGGCAAAAATGTTTTATCAAAGTCAATTCCTTGTCTTTGACGATACCCTTTTGCCACAAGCCTAACTTTGTATGTCTATACGCTATCTTCTATGTCCGTCTTCTTTTTGAAGGCCCATTTACACCTAATAGGCTTTATGCCTGCTGGTGCTTCAACCAGTGTCTAAACACAGTTGACATACATAGAATCCATTTCGGATTTTATGGCGTCCAACCATTTCCCAGAATTAATATACAATATTGCTTCTTCATACGTAGTCGGCTTGTCATCCTCGATAAGATTCACATCTACATGAGGGAAAATGAGATAACCATATCTCTCAGGTTCGCAACAAATCCTGCCTGACTTATACAGCTCTTGTGTTACAGGTTGTGGGATGGTCACATCGTCATGTGACTCCACGGGCTCCGAAGTATAAACATCATCATTGGTCTTGCTCCGATTTTTATCGAGCTCAACTTTTTTACTACTGGTCATCGCAGTTATAAATTCCTTCTCTAAGAAGACTACATGAAGAGCAACAAATACTTTGTTCTCTTGTGGGTGATAAAAGTAATACCCTTTCGTTTCCTTTGGGTATCCTATGAATAGACACTTTACCGATTTGGGTTGGAGCTTTGAGCTATCCAATCGCTTTACATAAGGACAACCCCAAATCTTCAGGAATGAGAAACCCGATTTTTTTTCTGTCCATATTTCATATGGTGTTTGTCCAACAGACTTAGATGGAACCCTGTTCAAAACAAGTATTGCACTTTCAATGGCGTATCCCCAAAAAGATATTGGAAGCTTGGTATGACTCATCATGAATCGATCCATATCTAATAATGTTTGATTTCTCCGTTCGGACACACCATTTAATTGAGGTGTTTTGGGAGGAGTCTATTGTGATAATATGCCACTTTCTTTCAAGTAGTCTTGAAACTCATTGCTTAAGTATTCACCTCCACGGTCCGACCGGAGTGTCTTAATACTTTTACCCGTTTGTTTTTCTACTTCATGTCTAAACTGCTTAAACTTGTCAAAAGTTTCAGACTTGTGTCTCATGAGAAACACATAACCATAACGAGATTTGTCATCTGTAAATGTTATAAAGTATTCATATCTACCATGTGAGTGCTTGGACATGGGCCCACGACGTCGCTGTGTACTAGGCCTAAAACATCGACGGTATGTTTCCTTTTACCCGTAAACGGTGATTTGGGCATCTTGTCTAACAAGCATGACTCTCAGACGTCATATGAATCAATATCAAATCCGCCCAGGTACCCATTCTTCAAAAGATTAGATATACGATTCTTGTTTATATAGCCAAGACGATAATGCCATAGATAAGTGATTAGCACTTAAAAGTG